>VZTL01005306.1:71499-93256 GCA_013400535.1 Scopus umbretta
GGGTCTTCTCCCAGAATCCCCCCGCTATGTCCCCATGTCGCCTCTTCCAGGGCCCCGCAGTGCCCTCCCCAGGTCCCCTCCAGCACCCCCTTCCCACCCCGCGGCCCTTCAGCCCCACATCCTGGAGAGAGCATCCCACCAGGCCACTCTGTCCCCTCTGCTCGGCACGCCAGGACGGCGGTGGGCTGTGGGGCAGGACGCTCTCTGACCCCGGGTGTCCCCCCGTTGGGGCCAGGGCCACCTTGAGGTGCCTTGCCTCCATGCTCCCTTTTGCTCCCAGATTCTTGCACCTGGGCTGCAATTTTTTCCCCCCTTCCCTTCATCTGTTGATGGAAACGATTTACAACCGGCTTACACGGGCCGCCTGATCTGGGCCTTCGCTGGACGGTCAGATTAACCGAGGGTCCTTCTGATAAAGATAATTACAAGGGGACTCCGCATTAACTTTGCATTATTAAAGAAAGACCCAAATCTCCCCTCGCAAGCTGTTCCCGGGATTAGCAGAACAATAACTTTCATTTAGGATAATTGCCGTGGCCGGCGCTGGCGGCTGGCGGGGGGGGGGGGACCCCTCTGGGCCATCACGCTTCGCACCAAGAAAGGCAAACGGCTCAGGAGAGCGGGGCGGGGGGGCACAATCCCAAAGCCACCGATTGGGGGTCCCCATGTGCACGCAGGATGCAGGGATGCTCGGGGCATCCCCACCCAGGGCTGCTCCCTGCTCGGGGACAGGGCACCCCGGGGTCCCCTTGGACACCTTCGCTTCTCCAGAGTGGTTTTGCAGCAGTTTTGCTGGAATCGGAGACTTTCACTGCTAGGCAGGGAGGATCTGCCACAGTAATTAGAAGCCATAATCCGGCCACCACCCACAACAAATTTCCTGTCCGAGCAGATATTAGTGGATAAAACCCTAATTTTTGACATTGTCCCAGAATCAGCTTGATTTCAGCAGTTTATGTTCAGGCTGAGCTGTTGGGAGAGATGATGAAGCCTTAAATATGCATATGGCCTAGGCATTTGGAAAGTTTGGGGATAAAGCGCGTATAATTGCTCCTAATCAGTTTATGAAACATAAAAGCTCAAACCCAAGAGAAAGCCGATAGATGCAGAAATGGAAATAGCGATTAAATCTCCCCGTGCTGGCGAGGTGGCCTGGATACGGTGCTGCTGCCCGGGGCGGAGGGCGGCCGTGGCGGTGCTGCGGGGGACGGGGCTGTGGGACAGGGTGGGGGGACATGCCTGCCGCCGCCGCTGGCTCCCCCGGCCGTGGTGGAGAGGGGCATCACCACCGGTCCTTTGGACAATAAATCAGTTAAAGGATATCTTGATATATGCTCATCAGATAGGATTAGCTGGGATTAGACTAATCAGTAAATGTTTCTCTGCTCATTATTTTCCAGGGAAGATTTTCAGCTGATTCTCCGACGCCAAAAGATTATTAATCGCTTAAAGAGCAGAACATCAAACATCGCCCCTTGCTCTAATTTCCCCGGGGTTCCCCCCCGCCGTGGGCAGGGCGCCTGCGCCAGCCGGCCCGGCAGCCCCAGGGTGCCCCAGCACCCAGCCCCTCCACGAGGGCTCCGGCCAGCGTGGACAGAAGCCGCAGCACCCCAGCCCCAGTGCAGACCCATGTCCCAGAGCGGGTGCTGCCCGCAGCCGATGCTGGAGCACCCCCTGACCCCTACACTCTACTCCCCGCTGCACTTTGCAGGACTGGGGGCACAGCAAGGTGGGACGGTGGCCCCCGAGGTGTCCCCTCCTCCCCGCGGCTGCTCCAGCACCACATCAGGCACCCACCGTGCCCTGCAGCACCCTACGGGGTGGCATCGTGAGGGCACACAGGGTGGGACGGGTGGCTGGGGCTGTCCCCCTCAGACACCAGGGACAAGCCTTGCAAGTCCTTGGGGGATTACAGATATGTTCAACGTTTTGGCAGACCCTCCTTGGCCAATGATGGTTCCCGAGCCAGCAGCTGGTGGGTTTTTGGGGCCTCTGTCTTTGCAGGGACATGAAACTCAGGGAAACCCCAGAAGGATGTGCACTCTACTTGCAACCACCTGCTGTAGCGATGAGGAGGGGGAAGCAAGGAGAAGGTATTGAAGGGCCTGGTTTAGGGGATTAGTAATGGGATAAGACAGCTTTCACCTCCCCGGTTTAGATATGAATCAGGTCAATAATAAAAGACCAGCTGACAGTTTCAGGCA
Organism: Scopus umbretta; assembly: GCA_013400535.1. Taxonomy (NCBI): domain Eukaryota; kingdom Metazoa; phylum Chordata; class Aves; order Pelecaniformes; family Scopidae; genus Scopus; species Scopus umbretta. Next base: position 73,704 of record VZTL01005306.1, read on the forward strand.
GCTCGGGGTGGAAGAGGTTCCCATGCTCCAGGCTGGACAGAGAACCCCTCTCAGAAAGTGTAGCTCCTGCCACGCATGTACCCATTGGACCCACACTAGCAGTCACAGCCCAGTGCTCCCTGCCTGCTCCATGCCACATGCCTGCATCAGGCATCAACCCAGCAGGGGAGCGAGGTTGGAGCCTGGTCCCCAGGGACAATGTCAAAGCCACAGCCCTCGGGTGCCTGCTCTGCAGGGCAAGCTCGGCTGGTTGGCCAGTGGCCATCGTGGACCTTGTGTGGGTGTAAGGTGGCCCAGCAGTGGAGTGCAGCAGGGTGAGCAGCCAGCCGATGGCAACGCAGGCAATTTGACAAGAGTGGGAGCTGAGGGGAAGGCCCCTGCCTCAGTAAGCATGGACAGAAGGAAAAGAGCTTTTCTTCCACTCCGGGGAGCGGGAGTGCTGGGAGCACGGGGAAGTGATGGCTGTTGTGGAAACATTGCCTCTGACACATGGATGAAAAGGAACTGAAAAATAGCCCATTGCTGGGGGAGAAGGCAGCAAAGAGGGTGGCATTGCAGTGAGGCACGTCTGTATTTTGCAAGACTAAGTCCCCACCTCTGAGTTACAGGTGGGCTTCCTCCTCACAGCGGGACTTTTCTCAGGCTGCAGTCAGGGCTGAGTGGTGAGTTATGTGTGCGCTCCTGGCCACTTAGGAGTAGATATACGTAATGGCCAAATATCCTCCATTTGGGGGTGATGAATTTGCAGGGGCAGGCAGCATGGCCAGGTTAGCTGAATGGGGAAATCTGCACTCCCAGCACTGCTGGGCTGCGGAAAGTGCTTCCTTTCTAGCTTGAGTTTATGTGGGTGAAGCGAAGGGTTTGCAGGGTGAGCGCAGCCACAGCTGGCCATGCACACCACCTGCTTAGCGCTGTAGCGTCGCCAGCTGAGCTTACAACAAGTGCATCGGCAGCCCTAATTTGGCACCAGAAGGGGGGGGTCCCTTTCTAGGTCCCAGAGACATCCATGTCTGCATGCCCCAGAGACATCTCTACTAATTCCTCTGCACAGATTTCTGTCTTAAGGCATTTGCCTTTGATTAAAACCAGAAGAGCAGTCACGGTTTAAGTGGAGTTTAAGAGCAAACCATGTGCTGATGCACAGGGCTCTCACATCTGGAGTGTCGCAGATTTAATCAAACTGCTGGGAAGTGCCGCACGCAGACAGCTGTCACAGCAGCCTGGAGCCCATCTCGTAATTAATTCCTAGCCAAACACAGGGCAAACAAATGACCATCAAGGTGCCACACCTACCATCGCAACTGGAGGCGTGACTGGCAACTGGTGAGCAAGCGGAGCTTACCCCGTGTATCTCCAGGAGCTACAGGTGATATAGCCCATGGAAAGCCTTGTCCTTGCTCCTAGGGAGGAGACCAGGGCATTGTCCCAGCAGTGTAAACCTTTAGTTGGTATATGGGAACATGAGGCACAGGGTGTTCCAGAAGAAACCCAGGCAGCACAGGCACAAGAGCCGTAGCTCTGATTTCTGGCTGCTCCTTCAGCTGGTGCTTTTCGCTTCCACTCCACTTTGTTATTGTTTCCTTGTCCTGTTTACCTTCCCATCTCACACCCCCGTCCTGTCCTATACAGGGTGTGTGAGCCAGGACACAGCCCTCCCTGGGGATGCTCTGCCTGGTGGTACCCGGGGCCCTGCGCCTGCTGTAGGTCCTGGGCAAACTCTGCTTGCTTCCGCAGCCTTCTGCAATATCTGGGCAATGGTGGAACAGGGCAGGTCCAGACTCAGTTCTCCTTGGTGCTCTTTCACAGCTCATTAAAGCTACTTGAAATGACTACCGGAGCTAGGTCTATGTGGGTGCTTGGAAGTCCTCAGCACACGGCACAGCTAGGCTGGGAATATCCAACTGTGAGGATAGCCGATGGACTGCCCACTCCAATTAGCCCCACAAAGGAACTATTATTCCTCCACACTATGCTTGTCCGATTACTTTATCTTATTATTTTTTGATCATTCCTCCAAAATGTGCTAATTAAACAGAAATCATCAAGTCAATTAGAGAAACACTCATTAAAGCAGAAAAGAAGAGAAAATATCAGCAGAAGAAAAACGGCTGTGAGGCTCCCAAGCACACACAATAGCTGCCACATTCATTAAATCAGCATCTCCCAAAAGAGGGGTAAACATTGTCCCACTCTGGTACGTGCCCTGGAAATGAAACTTCCCAAGTGATGGAGTCAGATTTCTTTTTTTTTTCTTTTTTTTTTTTTTTTTTAATGGAAAACGAGCATTTCACCACCACCACCTCAAATTTCTTTTATATTTGGGAGAGCAGAGAAGTTTTTGGTCCCATGAATGTCTCGACAAATGACAGTGAAACCTCCTGGAAGATTTTTACTGACCTTAGTGGGTTTTGGACTGAACCTAGATTCTTAACTTCCAAACTGGAAGATTGTCAGCCAGTTTTTTCATTCAGATGTTTGGCCTTGTCCTGGTTTCAGCTGGAATAGAGCTAATGTTCTTCCTAGTAGCTGCTATAGTGCTGTGTTTTGGATTTAGTATGAGAACAATGCTGATAGCACGCTGATGTTTTAGTTGCTGCTAAGTAGTGCTTACACTAGTCAAGGACTTTTTTAGCTTCCCATGCTCTGCCAGGGGCACAAGAAGCTGGGAGGGGGCACAGGCAGGACAGCTGACCCCAACTGGCCAAAGGGCTATTCCATACCGTATGGCGTCACGCTCAGTATAGAAACTGGGGGGAGTTGGCCGGGGGGGCAGAGATGGCTGCTTGGGGCCTGGCTGGGCATCGGTTGGCGGATCCATCCATCCATTGGATCGGATGCCAATGTGCATCACTTGTTTTGTATATTCTTTTATCATTACTATTATTATTACTTTCTCTTTCTCTGCTGCCCTATTAAAGTGCCTTTATCTCAACCCATGGGTTTTACTTTTTTTTTTTTTTCCCCCAGTTCTCTCCCCCATCCCACCGGGGCAGGGGGAGGGTGATGGAACGGCTGTGTGGTGCTTAGTTGCCAGCCAGGGTTAAACCACAACAGGCCTTCAATCAGATAACTGCATGACATGAAAATAAGCCAAAAGAAGTTAAAGCCCAGGAAGGTCTTTCAGAATATCTCCACTAACATCCACAGTTTTAGCATTTGCCATCTAGATACAGAGGCTTGGGGGAACTCGCCATGCTTTAGCTTGGAGGACATCAGCAGCAATGGGTGCTACGTGGAACAGGAAGGGACCTGCCCATGGCCAGGGAGCAGGACAGGGGCAGAGCTGGGAGCCAAATCTTGCTGGACCCTAGCACAGGCATCTTCTCCAGGTGCCATGGGCATTGCTGCTGCTCTGCACTCACTCTGGATGTAACATCATAAAATACCCCAGTCTGCAGCAGACACAGCAGTTCCTTCCATGGGAAATCTAGGCTTGGCTCCAGGACTCCTGTCTCCTGACCTGGCTGGCCCTCAGATACCTAGCAACGTGCTGAGAAACAGGCCATGCCTCACCCCCTGAGAGCCACAGCTACAGCTTGCAACTGCAAGGTGTGTTGGAAAAGCTCAGGGACAATTGGGTTGGTTTGGAAGCGACTGGTCCCAGGAGGTGAAGGAGTGATAGAGAAGTGCCTGGGCCGCAGATGGTCCTTGTGAGAACTGGCTGCTCCTCTGGTGACGTGAAGGTTGATTTTTTCCCTGCCTCACCTCTTCTCCACCTCACAGCCTTCTTTCCCTCCCAGACACCTCTACCCACCCAGCCTCCAAGCCACCCCTCTCATTCCCTAAGTGCTTATCCAGTGCTCATTATCACAGCTTCTGAACCTCTCTGCATTTTCTTCTTTCTGCTGCCTTCCATGGCTTTCCCAGCTCCCAGCCCACGAGCACAGTGAGCCCCCAGGCAGCACCTTCTCCACATTCACACCCACCACCTTGCCAAGCAGAAGCCTCCCACAATAAATGCATCCCTTCCCACCTCCCTGCCGTGACCTGCAGCAAGCTGGAAGCATGTGGCTGGCCATGCAGACACAGGGAAATCCAGGAAGACACGTGAAACAGTAATTTCAATATTTCTAATATATCTCCACTGGGGGTAGAGAAAGGAGGATTTTGCTTTANGGACTCCCAAGAGATCTAAACTAGGGTCTTTTAGCTAAAGTGACTGACATGCGGCTCTCACAGAGCCCACCTGGCATTACACAAGCAAATCGCCCTTTACTGAAGCAATCCTGTCCCAAACAGACCATCTAAAGGACCTATAGAACTAACAGAAAAATAACATCAAATATATCCCCATGCATGGATCCTCCTTCTTGTATGAGTAGAGGCATATGTGCTTGGCCATCTCACCTTTCCAGGTAATCACATTATCTGGTGTTAGAAATACAGATATAAGAGGTAGGGTTCCCGTAGCTCATTTCACCCATTTTTCTTGACCCTGCAGGAGAGCTCTTCATACCAAGCTTCCCTCCATGCTGTTGGGGATGCATTTTCTGCACTCTGACACTGCATTCCGTAATTTTTTTTTGGTTGCAGAAAGAGTAGCTTTTAACATGCACAGACTTCCCCCTGCCTGCTTCTCCTGCCATAGCTTGACCCTGCTCTCACCAATGTCACTCTTGAGCCATCTTTTCCTCTTCTTTTCTCTTCAGCTCCTTCACTGGCAGCAACTAGTTGTAAAATGTGTAAAATTTTCTGGTGGGATTAATTTTTCTTATAATAAAGGACAGATTTTAGCACAAAGGACTTTCCAGCTTTCCTACCAGCTCCTGGTCTTTGCTTTGACATGATTCCTCCAACATAGTCAAGGTGGATCTCGATGCTAAAAGGGAACATATTGTCCAAAATGAATGTTGCCAACAATGAACATTTACTTCATGACCTCAAATAAGGTCTTATATTATCGGTATTGTCACGTGCTGGGAAAAAAGAGGGAAGAAATAAACTTCTCCCTTGTGGGATCATTGTCTGCAGTCTTCCCTTTCGGCTTGAGGTTTCGCTGGATTTTGAAGGTGGAATAAACATATTTTCTTCGTATTTGGAAAAGGCAGCAAAGGCTTTTGTCTCCTTTTGCTTGGTACCTAGAAAAGTTCCAGTTTCACTGGGGGAGAGATGCCTGGTTATCGGTTTCCTTCAGCATCCCCTGCTCACCCTCCTTTGCGGCTCCTGCAGTGCTCAGCCAGCCAAAGCGCCCTCCAGCCTCCTGGGAGGTGAACATGTGGCAGCAGAAAACTGGGGGAACACCCTTCCCTCTGCTCTTGTCACCTTGCCCAGTGCAGGGCAGGAAACCTCTGTGCTAGCCCCATTTTGGGGTGCTGGCTGCCCTGGCCCAGCAGAGCATCTTCAGGGGTGGACGCAGGCCACCCAGGAGGGGACCCATCGCTGAGGGTATCCTACCCCACTTCCTCTTATTTTTGTTGGCCATCCCAGCACTGTAACAGTCTGGAGAACACATGAGTGTGTTACCTGTGTCTCCCCTGCTAGCTGGGAGCCCATGGCCCACCCTTCCCGCTCTTTTTAAGTGACCCCCCCTCTTTGTTGCTTTAGCGCACGAGGGGAGATGTAACGAAGAGCCCCCTGGCCCCACGTGGCAGCTGAGTGTTCATTTGTTTGGCAAAGGAGATGCTCAGGCTGGGGGAAGCCCTGAGAGCACCAGTGTGAACCGTGGCCGGCATAAGCTGCACGGCAGGCTGCGGGGCAGCCATCCCCAGGGACAACCTGAGAAAAAAGGCAATTAGCCAGCCCCTCACCAGCACAGCGGGAGCAGTTCAAGGGGAAAGAAAAGCTGAGCCCTGGTGGTAATGACATTTTTCCACATGGGTAAATGCATTGATCTGTGACAAACAATACCAGGCTGTGCCTCTGCCTGTGGTGCAGAGGAGGAGGGATGGAAGAGCGTCCCCATGCAAGATGTTAGAGGCAGAAGTTTCTCATCTTCCCTGCAAGAAGCTGGATGTATGTGGAGGACGAGGCCCTAAGGATGTGGCTCCAGCCCAGGTCTTGCCCAGCGACAGGCTTCCCAGCGGGTGCCAGTAGCTCCTCCTTAAATTAAGGCAAGTGCAAAGCAGGTGAGCTTCATGCATGATCCCATGCTGTGTCCTCAGAAAGTCCTGCAGAGCAGAAAAGCAGGGTACTGAGGACTGGAGCAAAGCTTGATAACAGAGCTACCCTGGGGCAAAACACCTATTCATTGAGGCTAAACCAGTGACAATTAAACCTGCTTCTGTCCCTGATACCCTAACTTATCACTGTAGCCTTAGTTGCCTTTTACCCATCCCCTGGAGGGCTGTGACTACAGGCTCATCCCATGCTTGTAGAGCACCTGATATAAGACAGTATTTGGGTAACACCCCAACCAATGCCTGGGTTGGGGCACCTCTCCCAGGGCAATTCCTCTGGGAAAAGTCCAAACCATCTAAAGGCCGAAGCCTGGCAGACCTGGACCTCTGCTTTGCTTGGAGCAGTTCCTCCCCACTTCTGAAATAGCCAAGTGACCACATATAAATACCACTATTCAGACAGAAGTGGTGGGACGTCCCAGGAACATCATACACCCTATGGACCACGCATCATGCATGTCTGAGAAGAAACATATAGGAGTGTATTATTAGAGTCTTGTCATCGAGTGGACCAAGTGGTTTAGGAGAGCACAGGGCAAGGCACGCGTCCTGCCCAAAGAGCTTAACTTCTAAGCTTTAATCAGAAGAATTAGGGCTTTACTTTGGCTCTAATTTAATCAGACTGAATAGCAGAGGTGGTCATGCCATTTCGTGGGCAGGGTGCTATCTGCTTGGGGCATTCCCTCCTGCCTTGCGTCCGCCAGGCAGCACCTGTGGGTGACTGGGGCCCGACTGCCGGTCACAGGCACTGTCCTGATGGCCACAGATCAGCTCAGAGCACCTCGGGCAGGATGACAGCCCTCTTGGCTCTGGGGGAGCTGCCTGGGCTGGCTTTGCCCTCCCCTTGGAGGCTTAGCTCTAGGTGGGCCCCCACAGGGCTGTCTGAGGTCTCAGCTACCTGGATATGCCTGTGTGCATCTGATGGCAGCTCCTGCAGGTCTCCTACGTCTCTGCTCACTCAGCACTCTCCTTTGGGCTGGAGCCATCAGAAAATGGCCCCTGATGGTCATTTCATTGCCAGCTGGACTGTACCCTGGGACCTGGTTTAGCCCAGCTTCCAGCACCCATGCAGTTGTGTGGCTGTACTGTGGATGTAGTGGAGTTGGACCAGGTCTCCCACTAGCAATAGCGAGCATAAAGGAAGAAGATTTGTTCCCTTCATAGCAGGCCCCTCCACTCATGACACCAGGGTTGCAGATGCCTTTTCAGGCCAGAACCTGTGCGTGGGGAAAGGACCTGGGGCTAAATCCAGGGCAGGCATCACTCTTCCCCCAAACTCAGCACCTGCCTCACCCACCACATCACCACGGGATTGCTTTTCCTTCCTTTTTAACTGCAAAATGGCAGTTTGAGGAGTGACGTTTCACCCAGCAAGCTCCAATTCAAGGCAAAGAGCCCCAAACTGTGACTGGTTAAAAGCAAACCGCCCCATCCTTCTGATGTGAGCTGCAACAGTCAGAGAGCTTTTGTCACTCACCTCTTTCCGCTCTCTTTCTTTGACACTCTCTTCTGTTCAGTTTTACACAGAAGCAGGCGCATCCCTCTCCGCAAAGCTGGACCCCAGCTCCCCTGGGCATGGTGCCACCCCGCTGCTCTCCTCCCTGGCCAGAGCAAATTCCTGACCATGGCAGCAGGCAAATACCAGGCACACACGCTGGATGTGACCCTCATCCCGGTGCCTCTCACTCCTCCTTGCTGCGTTCCCAGCCCACAGAAGCGACTCGGATCTTCCTGAGCAAAATCTAATCAGGCCTGTGTAAAAAAACGGAGCGGGAAAGAAAAGCCTTGACCATATTTTTAAATAATACCAAAAAGCTGCAAGTATGTGGTTGGCCTGCTTGTTCTTACTGCCTGGGATCAGCCTGATTATTCAGGGATTCATTTTTATTTCTGAGTTTTATTTTTTCTCATTTAACAGCTGCACATTAATAAAAACTCCATTTATTGGAGGATTTGGCTGGGATTGCTATAATAAAATAGAAGGATTTGTGCTGGGCACTAAAAGAACTCTCTGCAAAAAGTAGTGTTTTTCCAGTGATTAGGAGCGCCGGAACATATTGTTTTGCTGTGTAGCCCCGTCACTGCCGAGGATGGTGACAGATGTCTTGTGTTAATGTTGAATGATTAAATGCCATTTCTGAAGCCACTCCCTAGCTGTGTAGCACGGTGCTGCTTCACCCACACAATCTGCCTTCAATCTGTTCCCTTCGCCGAGAGCATCCTGCCTTGCTGACTGTCAAGAAGCCCCCATCACAACCCGGGATGCATGCCATGCGCCAAGGCCAGCCTATGTCCAGCCAATGTCTGGACAGTCACTTTTCAGTTACCCCATAAGGACCAGACCAACCATCATTGCAACTCAAAGATGGAGGATGCGGCCAGTGGAAGCAGAGAGACAAGTACTGCTCTTGGGCTTCTCATCCAGTCGTGGTGTCCTTCATCCACACCACTAGCGACGGCAGGTTTGGTGGGAAACATGAGGCCAGCCCAAGATGTCACTATTTCCAGCTCTATCCACTGCTCTGCTAAAAGAGGTGATATGTCCTTGCACACTTGCCTCTTCTATCCACAGGCCACTGCTTGTGTCAGCAGGGGCTTCCTTCATCTCATTTTTGACCATTGCCTTTGAGCAAGGCAAAAAAACCATCCCAATCATGGGTGTCTACATAGCCATGTCTATCTGTACCGGGGGCTCCACAAGCCCTCTAGCACTTGCTTACTCACTTTCCAGTGTCCCCAACCCATCTCCTTTTATTCCTTTTTTCTGCTAAATCTATATAGCCCACAAACCGTATCCTGCTCTGCCCAAAACCAGGTAGGTAACTCAACACGGGGAGAAAAGAGCCTCTACCCAGGAGGAGAAAATGGGCAGGCCGGCAGCGAGGTGAAAATGGTGGCTCATTGCTGTCCACCTGAAATTTAGCAAACAGCGATGGTCCTCTTCTAAAAGCCCACTCTGGCCTCCGCAAACATACAGAGATACCCAGAAAGACACACGTGCGCACACACAAACACACACACACGCACACAGATCCTTGATCAGAACATCTGTATCCTCTGGAAGTATGTTATCTTTGCAAAACCATTATCTGTTTGGCATCTGTTGCAATGACCTACTCCAGCGACAAGTCGCGCGCACACCACTTCTGACCCACACGCGCACACGCAACATCTGAGTCCCAACACAGCACAGAGGACAAATAAGGTTGTTTCTTCAAATAGAGCTGATAAGGTGGGGGGAAGGGAGGAGCTGGCTGGGGAAAATCTGGCTGTTCACATGCATTCACACATGTCACTACAAGTCCTGTCAGTCAAGGAGAAAACATGGTAGGGGGCACTTAGGCAAGCTGGGAGGTGTAGAAAGATGTTAAGTAGGGGGATGCCCCCTTGGGAAGCCAAGCCAAGATGATGTGACTGCACCCGTTCATGCCATCTGCAAACAGCACCCTTCTGCCTGCCTCCGTTCCCCGCTTTCATGCATGCTGTGGATTCGGGGGCAATGTCCCCCTGTGTCCCAAGACCAAGCACCACCAAAGACATATGTGGGCTGCAGAGACCTGGTTGCACAAGGCGGCTCTCTGCAAAGCGTGAGGAAGCAGGAGGGCAAGATGGTGCCAAACAGCAAGAGGCCCAAATTGACTTATTTCTACCACCTTTCCTTTAAAAAAACACAAAACCTGCTGTCACTCGCTAATCCATCAGCCTGACAGGTCAAGTAAAAGCAGGTTGCCCACTCGCTTTCACTTCTCCCCCAACTTAATCTCTGTGCTAAATTACAAGTTGATAATGGGTTCCCATTAATTATTGATTTTCTAGATAATACTTGTTAAAGTAGAATTAACGCTATTGTTTCTGAACAAATACTGCCCAAATACTGTGTTTAGCGGGCTTGTAATCAGCTTTACCCACTTCTCCTCTAATCTGATTGAAACAGATTTCCTACGAAATCTTTTTTATCATTTTGTTGATATTAAAAGGTCACATATTTATGCCTGCCCAAAAGTTTAATTTAAGTTACTGCAATTGATTATCATTACGTGTTCGTGTGTGAACAGCAGAGTGCTGATGGACCCAATTTTAATTTAGACTGGGAATGAAGAAGCAGAGAGAAAACCAAGGAAGTACACTTTCCATGGCATTCAGTGAGTGATGTTAGGCATTGTACATTTTAGCTTATTTTCCCAAGCCTTATATTATGACTCTGTTCATCATAATGCCTTTTGACCCACTGCATTTACTCCATCATAATTATCCTTTAATACTCTTATAAATGAACTTTTAGCTTATCTTCTGTTAATTCTCAGAACAAGCAAAGCACACACGTAACAAACAAAGCCATCTAAATAAAGTGTTTAACCCTTTTGGTGGCTTTCCCTGATTATTCAAAGGCAGGCTGTGCATTTAATAGGTAGATGGCTTAATTACACTTCCTCTCACAAGGTGCAGAGCATATGATGGCATTTCAGCCCCTCTTCAAGCCAAGCCCCATCGAACAACTCTTTGAAAAGCAAAAGCAATGAATGAAAACCAAAGCAAAACTAGCTGGCAAGAGTATCACAGATCAGCCTGGGATTTCTCCAGTGCTGGGCAGCTGCCCAAGCTGGATGGCACAGAGGACCTGAGATGAGCTAGTTAGAAGCTGGAGGCAACTTGTCTCAAGCACTTGAGAGGCTTCAGTTCAATTTCCAGCTCAGCCATGAGCTCTCAGTGAGCCCTTGGACAAGTCAGCTCTCTAGGACATGGAGGGAATACCCCTACCAGGTCTGTCCTGTGTACCTGCACCTTGGAGCAAAGACCATTTTCACAACACAGGCATCAGAGAGCTCACAGTACTAAACACTATATCATCTTCCACCTTGTTTCTCCTCCATGGCCTTGCTCAAGCCTTGGTGGGAAATGAGGACGCACCAGTTTGTTCCATTTAGCGTGTTTCAGAGTTTGGCACAGAATCACATCTCAGCTATGGTCTCAACAAAGGTTTCTAAAAATACAGCAATATGATATCTGAGGAGCACAAAGACCAACACTGGTTTGCAGCTGTAGCTGGGTGCAGGCGAGACCCTGCAGACTAGACTGGAGACATCATCTGCCAGCAGAGTCCTCCTTGTCCTTCATAACCCAGAAGGGATGAGAATCTCCAATACTCCCAAGCGCCTTGGACATTTGCCACTGACCCGGCATGTCAGGACTCTCTCAACTCTTCTGCAGATGGCAAAGCTGCAACCCATCTCTGCTGTGACCTGATTTCCCTGATCCACCTTGCGACGAGCGCGAGGTAGCTGGCACTGGTCACTGCCTACCTCCTGAGGCAGAGGACAGGTGCCTGGGCACCCACTGCCCAGACAGCTCTGCTGCCCATGCATTTGTGCATGCCCTACACGGGGACAAGATCACTATGGGATCTGTAGCACAATGAGGGGTCACCTCCTTGGCAGGAGATGCTTGCTGCTGCTAGCTATGCAATCACAGCTTCTCTTGCTGTGGTCACTCCAGTTTCCTTGCTGTGGTTATTTATTATTAGCATGACAAGCAAAGCAAGAGAAGGTCCCTTTCACGAAGAGTTTGCTAAACCTGGACATAAAGGGCAGAGAAATGAAGTATTATTTTCCCTGAAGGAGCTGAGACACACAGGTTAAACACCAGAATCAATACAGGCTTTAGCTGCCTGGGGCTCAGACTTTAGGTGTCTACATGCAACCCTGCAAACCTTAAACACCTTCTAAGCAGCTGGTCAATGGTCAGCCCAAGCAGCTGGTCAATGATCAGCCCGAGCAGCTGCACATTTTCCCAGGACACATGGCAGTGAGGTCCCACAGGCAGAATGAGGAACGGAGATGGGTGGATGCTTCAACTGCCAGGCCATTGTCTTGCAATGGCTCCACATACAGCAGGGACTCATCTGCTTCAGCATTTCCTCCTCCACACGCATCCTGCATCTGCCTGTTCCGAAGGCAAACAGCTTTCATTTTCCATCAGTTCATCGGAGAGTATCTCACCTGCACAATTCAGAGGTAGCTAGAGGACAACTCATTAGAGACAATTATTAAGATCCTCTTTTATAGACCGGGTAAACTCTGCAACTTACCAGTGAAAATCAAACAGATTTTCATGGAAATTTGGTGATATTCAGTGAAAAGCTATTAGCGTGCATAATGAGAAAACACCTAATTCTCCCAAAGAAGGTTTTATGCCCATAAGTGCATCTACAATAACCTGGAAGGGTTAGATTATAGCTAGTAATGCCATGCAGACGTCTAAAGGAGATTAACTCAGCAGGTTTGTTATTAAAGGTGTACTGTTCAGAAGTCTAACTTCACTACAATGATAGACACTAAACAGTACTAAAAAAGGTTAACAGCCCTGAGCGGCCCTATGAGACAATTTGCCCACATTGGTGCACATTCCAATAAAAAAAGATCTCAATAAACAAGAAATGGAACAGACATCCTATTTGGTCTCCAGCCCATCTTATTTGCTCTCTATTATTATTTCCCCTCACAAAATCCTGTTATAGTCTTTCCCCTGGTTTTGCCAGCAAGACGATGGTTCTTTCAAAGTCACGGGGCTGGATCCTCAGCTGCTGTGGACTGACCCAGCTTTGTCAGCTAATGGGACTATGTTGACTTATATCAGCTGGGAATCTGGTTGCTCCCCTGCCTCACGTGGAATGGACTCAAAAAGATTATCAGTTAGCTTTAAGACTATCATGTTTTTATTGTAAAGAAATCACTCTAAAAGCATTTTTCCCTATTCAGTTTTTAAGAATCCAATCTTCTGCTGTAGCTTAAGGACAAACAATTTCATGATTACCACCAGCAAAGCCAAGGCCAACTTGAGAAATTTTTATTTATTTCCTGATAACATAATCCATATTCCACAGAATTTGCCATGTGAAATATACTCCTGTGTAATACCAAAGTGTTAATGGCACAGAGTAAAACAGCAAGCTGGTTTGAAATGCAGAGATTTTGAACAAAAAGATATGAAATCACATAATGCAGCTCCATAATCATTTGACAATAAATGATCCTTTTATCCGATTATTATTGCAGATGCGTGTCTTTAATAAAATGCAGCAGCTACTCATTCCCCAAAGCATTTGGACCACAGTTATGACCAAGGAAAGCTGGGTCCTGGTCCTTCACTACCCCATGCACAGCCTGAGCTCCTCAAGTCTTAGCGCCATCAATGGGATAAGACATAGGATCACATCATTAATTGCTTTAAACTGCAGTAGCTCCAATGAAATCATTACACCAATGGTTACCGACTGGCAGGCAGGAAATGGCGAGGACTGATATAGGAATATAAAGACAACGTTGAAGAAGACTGTGACTAACAGAGTCAAAGAAAGTAAGAAGGAAGACTACATTTACCAAGAGCAAACATATCTCCTACTCGTTAGCTAGCTTCCCTACAATACACTGCTTGTTAAGTTGCCATTCACAGTTCAGAATAATTTTCTTTTAGTCAATAAATTTTTTGAGTTTTAAACAAGGAAAGAAGTAGTGGTCACATCTTTTGGTGATAACTGCAGGAAAATACCAGCTCCTTAACTTTCCAAGGGGAAATTCTCCAACACTAATAGATGACTTAATTTGTAAAGAATTTGGGAGAGCTAACACAGCACCAGGGAAGTCCTGCTTTTCGTGGTTTCAGAAAAGACAAATGATCCTTTTCCATCAGATTAGAAGTTGGCTCACAGAATGTAAGCATGTTGATAAAATAATACTACAGCTTCTCAAAGGAATTTGATTTAATTCTGGTTTAAAAAGAAATGAGTGTTATACAATACTGACTGTGCCCATATCAACCAGTTTTCAATCTATTTAACTGCTAAATCCTCAAATCAACACCAGCCTTTTCTCAGCCCAGCAGACTTTGGTTAACCACCAGGCTGCAAAGAAATGTTAAATGTTACTGGGTTTTCATCACATTTGCAGAAGATTCAAAAATGAGCACTAAATAGCATAGGGTCAGGTCAGATATGCAGACAAATTTAACCACCTGCAGAAATACATTATTGTTTGCAAAAAAGCTACAGCCAAATGCAAGTCTACATCTCCATGGAAAAAGATGGTGACTGGAGAGAGTCCTTTGGGATGGTGCCTAAAATAGCTCAAGAAAAGGTTGAATAAAATGCCATGGTTGGAACATTCTCTCTCTGAAGTGAGATGAATTTGGATATGAAAGAAAGGGCACATTTTTCACCATGGATTCCCTAATTTTATATACAGCAGCCAGAAAAATGGGCTGTTCTTAACTGTGCCACCTAGGAAGTTGGCTGTTCATACATGGTGTCACATGTACATGGGGTACAGTAAAATTATTCACCCCCAGAAATGACATTATCAGAAACCAGGTCATAAAGATATGAGGCAGAGAGATATTCTTCTCATTTTGTGTTGTTCTGTGGCCCCTGGGGACTGAGTGACAGAGGTGTAGAGGGGGATTTGTCACAAGTAACTTACCTAGTCAAGACACAAGAAAATACACGTGGAATTTCTGGAGGAGGTCAGGAAAGATGCAACTTCTTTTGCCTTCACAAATTCCGTAATTAGAAAAGAAGAGTCCTTGCATTTGCCTTCCAAATAGTCTAGTGGAAAAAAATAGACCTACAAAATTGCAAAAGCAGCATGGGAATCACACTGCCTTGGTCATCCCTTGCTGGCCTCACTCAGCTGTTTGGGAAAATGCCAGTAACCTGGGATGCTTCGCTGCTGACTACAGACCAGTTACACAGATCCCTGACATGGGTCTGATTTTCATATGTGCCCCACTGTACGCAACTCCCATTGAAAACTATGAACTGCAGGCTCACAGCACCCCAGAAAATCAGGCACTGTGTATGTGTACAGCAATGCCTGTGGGATTTTAATATCTTTTTCTTGTAATAAATAGGCAATGACAAATGCAGCAAAGGAAGATGTGCCAGAGCAGAGTTATGTGTCAGAGAACAAGCCACCAGAGCCAGGCTGGACAGGAACAAAGTGGCTGACCTAGTGCAAATGCACGAACCTTCCTTAAAGTCAGCCATTATGCCAAATAATTCAAGAGCAAATTCTTGTTATAACAGTATTTTTCAAAGTTTTTACAGCTGTCAAAAGATATTTGCAGAGCAGTAAGTTTTCTTTCTTTACCCTGATCAACTACTTGCAGTTAAAGTAGTCCTACAGAGCATCTACAACAGCAGCCTCTGAGATTTCCCAGAGGAAATGCAGATGTCCATGTAGCACATTCATGCCTCCTGAGCACAACTTGCTTTTCTATAACTTTTCACAGCCCTGGCAGTAGCCCCTGGACTGCCAAGGCTCTGGCCATCTGGCTGAAATCCAGTGGTCCTGAAGGTGATGATATAGCAGGAGCTGAATAGTTATATTAGGGTCTGAAAGGCATGCAAGGTAAGCAGCTGAGCTAAAACCCAGCTCAGGAGGGCTCTTCTCCTTTCTTGTGATGGTGGAGAAACATCAGCATATTCAAAGCTGGATAACTGAACCTTCAAACACCTGCAGAGATCATCAAAGGTGGTAAGAGCACAAACTCTTTCTTTGGCATGTACAGATTAATTGAAATGTCTGACCAGAATGCCCAAGTAAGACAGATAGAGCCACACCTCATCTGTATTTTTCTTCTGCTGATTAGATAGCAATGATCTGCAGTTTGGGTTTTTGAACTGGAGACCCAAATGCAGTGCAAACACTAAGCAGGACTGTCCATTCAGTTAAACTCCTTTCCTTCCAACATGACCAGCTACAGCAAATTCAGACCAGTATAAAACTGATGTTGTTGTATCATACTGAATACACTGGTGACTCTCATACTTCTTTGGCTGTTGAAGTCCCAACATGGGATTTCTTCAGAACTGAAGGAGCAGTTCAGTTACAGGATTGGGGTCACATCTCCAAGCACAGAGCATGTGCACCAGTGATGGCAGTACAAGCCGACAGCTGTCATATATATTCTCTCACCAGAAAAAAAAATGCTATTAAACGAGCAAAAAACTGCACGACGCATGCCACTATTACACCAGCATCAACCCAGAGGCTTAGAAGCACACAGAGGCAACAACCCTGGGAACCACTCTTTTCCTCCCAGGGATCCCACCCATTGCCTGTCCTCTCCGAGGAAGAGGCAAGAACCGCGTGTGTGTGGGGAGAAAGGCGTTTGTCCAAATTACCTTCTTTATTCATGGGCCTTCCTTAATAGTAATGATAAGAATAATAAATCCTGCGGGAGCAATGTAACCAATTCATGCGCGGATGTGCAAATGGGCAATTTGCAAACTAATTGCCCCCACACAATATGCTGTGCAGACAGGTTGTCCGAACACTCGCTCTGCGTACTTTTTGTACGCAGCGGCTGCCTGGTAAGAGGCGGTTGAAATGCTTTCTGGGCAGACAATGGGCTTGCTCAAGTGTGCAACTATTTCGGAGGGAAGCTACCCCGCCTACCCCGGGTGGCGAAGGTTTGTTCTGCCTGCGCCCAGCTGCTGTGTCGTGCCAGGAAAATACAGGGGCCATGTGCGGGACAAAACAGTTTTTGCCTTATTGCCTCTGCCAGCTCGGAAGGACGCAGAGAATATCATCAGCATATGGGCCTCGGGGGATTTCAGCCATTTAACAAACATTATATGCTCCATAACAAAACAACAATATTTCGGTACTTAGATCAACCAAATAACTAAATTAAATTCCCTAGATGGTGAGGGCTGGTATGCTAATTGGCTTGCCTTGTGGATTTTCTATGTGGCTCCCCAAGAAACAGATTGGCCCATTTTTCAGGCAACTGATTGTTAATTGGAGTAATGAATAGCAGGCTGGAGGGGCCGATCACTTCGCTTGGTAAATTCAAACCCCCGTTATTCATGAGGACAAGCTAGAGGTGAAGTGGTTTTCATGGGAGGTCGGCAGACAGGCTGGTGCCAGGTCAACCCAAACGTATTTTTCTTTCCCTTTACACCGCAAACACAAGGGAAGGCTTAGCACCTGATTCCCCCATCCTTCTGGGATGTTGTGCTCTTCAAACAGCTGAACTGCCAGCGAGAAGGGCTTCCCCCATTGACTGCAGAAGGCCAGCCGGTACATTTATTGAGCAGGCCTCTGCAGATCTGCTCTGGCTCTGTGGTCCCTAACACAAGCAACCTCTACTGCCTCTGGGAATGTCTTTGGCTTTGCTATGCTGTGCTTCCCTGGTAGCTCTGATGGGCTGGACAGAAGGGCTTGAGGGACAGGAGCAGGCTGGTGGAGCCAGGTCAGCAGGACACAGTTCCGAGGCTTCTCCCTTCCTCATCCCAGCTCCTGCATCCTCAGTGGGCCACACAGCCACTGCTCCTTCCCCTTCCCACTCACTCACCAGCAGTAGTTCTGGTTCCCCACTACCACAGCTTCCCAAGTTGGTTAGAGGAACACAACTGGGGTGTGGGGAAGGTGAAGCCTGGGGTCTTGTCTGCTCTTTGGTCCAAAGACACAGCCCTTAAGCCCACACTGGCAAGGATGAAGGCTCTTACCTTGCTTCCCACCCCACTCTTTCCAATGCCTGGCTTTGATTTCAAAGAGAGTGTGAAAATGCTGAGCCCTCTCTGTTCCTGCAAATTTTGCTGTAAGCCAAGCTCTCAGCATCTCCCCAGGGCTGAGCAGCCCTTTTCAGTCCAGGCTCCGTGGCAGCCCACAGGACACCTGCATGCTATTCTGAGCAAGCTTCCTTGCAACTGCTTTCTGCACCAAGACCCGAGGTAGTGACTGCCTGAAAACCATGGTCAAACTATTCACCAAAGACTATATTCAGGAAATTTTAGAAATGTGTCCCTTTCAAGCACTATTCTGCAACTGATGAGCTTTTCAGTTTGTTAGCTGAACCAAAAAATAGCTTTTCTAAATTCACAGTTATCCAACCAAAATATTTTAACTTGTTAACACATCACCTTTCCAGACAACCACGTTACACATTCTACTAAAATGTAGCAATTGTTTCAGTTGCTTATTCTCCAACAAATGCACAGTTTTGGTTTCACATTGAGCACGAAGGTGGCTCAGACCACCACACAGAGGCCTGACATCAAAAGTCACTTGTGAAAATCTCACTTACAGCATAATTTTTCTGCATCATGATATCAAAGTAGCAGAGCCCATCAGGGAGACTAAGATTACATTTTGCAAGAAGATATTTATTTTCATAAATCACGTTAAAAGACAGGTAGGTGACACCATTTACTGAGAAAAAAATGTGGCACAAGAGAAGACACTCTATATTCAAAAGCAATTAATGGGTTTTGGTGTCTGCATTTCTGGATGCCCAAGGGGGGTGCTCCAAAAGGCCCAGTCCTGAAAGGACAGGGAGGCTGATTTTGGAAAAAAGTCTTCTTAAAGTGCCTCAGGTTGCAAAGCAGAGATTTCCTGTGTTTGCTTCTCTGAGCTGATCATAACTATTCAGCCAGGCACTTCTGCATTCACCCTGGCAAATGAGTGTTTTATCACCAACAGTGATTTTATCACTGGGGCACTAGAAAATATGCTCATTTTGTAGGAACTAAACCACTGAAAATTAGTTTGTGTCTTCGAGGAAGCTTAGAAATACTGGAGAACAGTCCTGCAGCTCCTGAAGCATAAATGATTGAACACTAACAACAACACTAATATTAATTTGTCAATAGTTGGTGCAAGACGCAAAAAAAAGTAGCTGAGAGTACTTCTTTTCCTTCAAAGGCGCACACTGATTATTTCACACAGAAAACTTTAGGCACCTCCTAACAAATGAGAGGTTCACAGCGTTTCAGAGCAGAAAAGTGACTTTCTGGATCATTCTCCCTTATGAGACTCTAAGCATTCTTCACCAATGTACAGGGTGAGGCAAAACCACATGGAGGACTGGGAGCAGTGAACTCCTCCTAAAGAGGAACAGCAGAGCACCCCCAAAAATGGCTCTCAGGGCACGAGAAGCAACATTCAGTGAAGAAGAAAACAATACTGCACTCGGATATGATGCAGATGTTTAAGCAGGGCATAGTCCTCTGGATACAATGCCACATTTTTGAAGGTACCCTAAATTAAAGTCAATGTTTGTTTCTATTGTGTTCCCCCACAGCTTCTGAGATAAATCCAAGAACAGCACCTGTGAACAGCTATTTACACCTCCCTCTGCAAAACTGACATGAAAGTTTCATATAGGGAAACCCACAGAGCTGTACCTCAGACCTCTGTGGCTTCAGCTCCTCTTGTTGCTCAAGGAAGGCAGTGTCAGAGAAGGCTGTGCTGCCTCAGACAGCACTGTCACATTGAAACGGGCCTCTAGTGGTAGTTTATGCTCTTTAATCTGACCCAGTCACATTTTTGTACAATGAAGAAATGTGCTAGTAACTCTTCAGGTCAAATTTAATTTTAAGATTGAATACCTTGGGTTATATACATAGGGGGGAGTCGGCAGCCAGCTTTATTTCCTTAT
>VZTL01005307.1:420-12905 GCA_013400535.1 Scopus umbretta
CTGAGTGTATGTTTGTGTCTCCCCTTTTCTGTAGAGTCAGTTTACGGTTCAGAAAACTTTTTTCCAGGTCTAAAAAAACAAGGTGATGGTTAGGTAAACCTTGACGGAAAAATGCTCTACACTTCCTACAGACGTGTTTTGGGAGGAGAAGAAACACGAGAACATGAGTCTAGAGTCATAATTCTGTTTTTATTGTGGTTCAGTGTCATCCTCTTCCCCTGTCTATATGTCTGATTTAAAAGGCCATTTTAGTTCATCACTTACAGAGGCAGATGGTAGATTTTGCTGTAATTAAAGTTGTTGAAGCACTTCTCATCATAAAACCCTATTTTTGGTGGTTTAAACTTTGCTGCATTTCTGACTTTTGATTTGAAATTTTCCATGATGTGTGCCTGCTTAGGCTGACTCCTGGGATTGGGGAGTAGTGCAAGAAAGGGAAGGGGTGCTGGTGTGCATGGGAATTCAACCCAAAATGATTCAATCATTTCTGAGAACAAAGCTAGGAACAATAACATCTAAACCTTAACACCCCACCCCAAAATTTGATGACCTTTAGAATAGCCTTAGGAGCCTTGTGTTTTGAATTAGACACACTGAAGATTTATGTACGTGGTCCTTGTGTCAGGATCGCTTCTGATACTTCTCCACATTTTGCATATTCATTTGGAGGAAGCTTTCACATCCAGACAGTTTCTCGAGGCTTTCTGGAGCTCTGCTGTTAGTAGGCTTTAACTTTTTTTTTTCCTTTCTTTTTTTTTTTTTTTCTTTTCTTCCGAGCGCCCTCCATGGCAGTCGTAGTCCAGCTGAGCACCCACCGCTGGCTCCGAGCAGGGAGCGGTGCCGCTGGGAAGGGGGAGCCCAGGGCTCTGGCGTCGCAGGGGAGCGCGAGCTAGGACTCGCTCCTGAAGGCTAGGTTACCCACAGTTGGATGCAGAGGAGCTGGGAGAAGGGGAAGGGTGTGAGAGTAGCCAGTATGGATGGGGAATGAGTTTGGATGTAGCTCGGAGTCCTTGTGGGTTCTCCTCGCCTGGGGTTTGCCTCTCTGAAGTGAAGACTCTGTGAAGTGTTACGTCGCAGCATCGTGTGTGGGGAGCGCTGGGGTTGCGTGGGGCGGCACTGCCCAGGGTGTGGGAGAGCATACGTCTGCCCGGCCGGGCTCTGCTCGTTAGGGATGAATGTAGTTTGTATAATGAATGCATGACATCCCCAGCACTCGCTTGGGGTACAGTAATGTTCAGTGTGGCTGATAATTCCCCCGGGAGATGCCACCTTGTGTTTTCTCCTCCCCCTTCAGCAGGTCGCCTCAGGGGTTATTTACTTAAGACTCCTCAGGTAGGGGTCCCATGGGACTTACTCGGGATTCAAGTTAATTAAAGATGCCCTATAAGGGGTGCAGTGAAGTTTAAAAGGACAACTTTCTTTAATTTTATATTGGAGGAGCACTGGCAGGATTGCATGTGAGTGTGCATTTACAGCATGTTTGTCCTTATTTCTGTGGCTGCCAGGCAGGCGCAGCTTATGGTGAGGGGATGTCTTCGAGCCCCTCATTTTTGCTATGTGTTCCTTGTCTTCAGTCCTGGAGAACATTAAATGTCAGCAAGCACTGGCCCGGCACGGATGTTCAAGGTTCTGTGTGATCTCCTCTCTTTAAATGAGGAAAATATAACAACCTGTTAATCCATCCATTAGGAAGCTAATGTTTGAGTCTATGTTTTTCATATCGCTGTATCTTTTAAATCAGGAAGGTTGTCAAGCGTAGAGTTACATGATAGGATGAGAGGAGATGGCCTCGAGTTGTGCCAGGGGAGGTTTAGATTGCATATTAGGAAAAAATTCTTTCCTGAAAGAGTGATGAAGCATTGGAACAGGCTGCCCAGGGAGGTGGTGGAGTCCCCATCCCTGGAAGTGTTCAAAAAAAACGTGTAGATGTGGCACTTCAGGACATGGTTTAGTAGGCATGGAGGTGTTGGGTTGACGCTTGGACTGGATGATCNCGTTCAAAATCAGTGTCAGAGACACCGTAATGAGCAGATGGTAGAAATTAGTCCTGAGAGAGTTTTCCTCCCTTTTAGTGCGTGGCTGTCACAGTCACTGTTTTGGTATTGAGGTATGTCTTAGAGGAGCAATCTTTGAGTGGTGTCTTTGCCATCCTTTAATCATGTACCCAAGAAGGTTTTTTTCATGTACAAACATGTACAAACTAGCGAGCTTAGTATTTTCTTTTACCGCTTTTCATGACCTTCATTGACAGATTAAAATTTTTTATCCCATTGTAATGTCTGCATTGTAAATTAAAAATATGAGTGATCTTGGCACAGAGTAGCTATGAGCAGAAACAGGTATTTCTGATGAAGAAAAAACTGATTCATGTATTTATTTCGGAGCATAAGGAGGCAAGATGTGTTCATTGTAGCCTGTGTCACTGAGGCTGTCGGAGAGCAGGGGATCCGCTCTGCTTGGCGCACAGCGCTGTGCGAACTCCGGGCATGGTGAGTAGATAACCATGTCCTGGGGATAAGCGTCACTGGCAGCCAGCAGAGCGCACCTGCCTCCTGTCAAGGAGCGTGTAGCTCCTTAGCTTGCCCGGTCACCTTTCGTCAATTATCAGTATTTAGTTTTAATTGTTTGAGCAGTGTTTTACAGACACGCAATGCCAGGAAGTGAGATTATTAGATATGGTAATGAAGATGCTCTCATAAAAATAATAGAAGGCTTATTTATTGGGGTGAGACGGGAGAGTATGTGTGAGGGTGTTGGCAGAAGGAAACTAACCCTTCCATCCTGCCCCTCTGTGTTAAAGTTAGCAAATACAAGTCGTGCTCCCTCATTACCTCTGCTGGTTGTGACTGTGTGGCCTTGTTAGGTAGATTAAAGTGGCATCTGCCCCCTCTTTGGTGAGTTGTTTTTGTTGTGTGTTTTTTTGGTTTTTTTTTTACAATAGAGATAATTTTTTGAGATGACATCCTGCAAAATTAAACTCTGTGAGAGTCTTATTGCTGATTTCTGCGCAACTAGGATTTTTTTTTTTATATGTTGAAGGCAGTTGTGGAGTGAGCTTTCTCTCCTGAAATAGTGTTTGGAGGAAGCACTTCCATTTGCTAGGTTTGGCCCCATACCTTTCCATCCCAGTTCAAAGCAAACCAAAAGCTAGAAATTTAGTGTCACTTTTGAAAAAGTGTCTTGGACGGCATACTTGTCCCTGGGTGCCTTATGTAGACCTTTGTTGTTCTACTATCAGTAATCTGGTGGAATGAGGAAACAATTTTACAATATAAATAATTTTTTCAAAGCTTGTAAAGTAATTAAAAAGTTAAACAAATATATATGGTGGACGTGTTTTCATCTCTGTATGCCACTGTGTTTTCACAGTCGCCATTATTTAGATTTATGTAAGCAAATACCAAGCCCTGCTATGTAAGGAACTAAATGTTTTTGCCATAAATGACAAAAAATCTCCCACGAAGCAACAAATTCTCTTCCCCTGCAGACGCTTTATTTCCCTTGTTTGGAGGGAAGAGCCTGTGAAGCCTCAGCCTGACAAGAGTCAGGGAGCTATGAAAGAACCATCTAAATAATCTTTTATGCATTTCCTTCAAAAAACACAACCAAAACGCAGCTTTCTCCTGTAGTCCCTAAGGGCCGGTTCGGGCTGCGGGTCCCCCAGCCCCTGCTGTCAGATGAACGTCCAGGCTCCCCCAGGTGCCGGGTGCGGACTGCTCTGTGGGCTTGGGGTAGGACCGCTCTTCAGGCAAGTGGGAAATAAATGGAGGGAAATACGCTCCACAAAGCTGTGTTTAAACTCAGCGGGCAGTTTGAAGAGCTGTCTGGTCCTTTAGTTTAAATGTAATCCTGTGTGATGGTACTGTAGATCGGTGGTCTCAGACCAAGAGAAATTACCCACAGCCTTGGAGAAGGCTCAAAGACCATACATTTAAAAATCTTTCTCCCTGAGAGATTATCTGTTAGGACTCAATTGAAACACAGTGGCAGAAGGGTGAAGCACGTGTTATTTCTGTTCCTATATCTTGTTAAGTAAAATGAAAGCATTCAGCTTCCAGAACTGTTACCTGAAAGCTTTTTTGGGTACTTTAATGGACTAATGTGTTTTCCCTGTACAATGATAAAATCAATTAAAAAAAAAAAAAAAAAAAAAGGCTGCTCTGCAAAATACAGTTAAAAAAGAGATTATATTTATATATAGAAGGTTGGTGCCTTTCAGCTATTACCTTTGTACAGAGAGAAATGCTTTATCATCATGCCAAAAGCGTAGGAAAACCAACAAATCATTCTTTCTGGATTTAAATATACCCCAGAGTTTCTAGATAGCTGTACGTGTGTGTTTTCAAACGGCTACTTGAGTGCTCTTACCTCCTTCTGCAACAGCAGAAAGGGAATTACTAAAATCTCAGTCAATTTGGTATAAACGTTTTTGGTGTATACCATGTTATTTGAGAAAAGTCCTGACGAATATGGTACACTGTAACCATGCTATTTAGTTTATAGAAGGATCCTCTTTAAACACTTGCTTATGTTGAGCATCACATTTTATAGAAGTACTCTGACTTATGGTGCCTAAGGGTGACAAATAATCATGTTTAATTATTAATTTCATAGAATGTTTTCCTCAAGAAATAATATATATATATAAAAATTATAAAAATAGATATCTATAAAAATTTTACCAAGGGTTTTTCAGGCTCTGTGCAGATCTTTGAGGATTTGATCTGTAATTTTTTTTTTTTCTAAAAGCTTTTTCATTCCCCAGTTGTTGGCATAGAGTCCTTCCTTAAGCTGCATGTTGCCTTCAGTGCTTTGCTTTGTGAGCTGGTAAATACACAAGAGGGCTTCCCCTCCGGGTCTCAGTCCTCTTTTATGGGCTGGTGGAGGCCAAGTCAGAGAGACTTGTGCTGAACTTCATCCTATTCTTTCCGAGGGGTCTGCTCCAGCTGAGGCGGAGCTATCAGTTGTTCCCAGGCCCTTCAGGCTGGTTTGTTGACAGTCATGTGTGTTGTGCCTGGCTTTGTGAGAAGCAACAGCAAATTGGTTTGATTATTGGGGCTGTTGGATAATCTGTTCAGAGAACCATGGCCTGGAGCTCCACAGTGTGGTGTTCCCCCTCCCTCTCTCTTTTTTGAGATCTAGATAGGTCATATCACACCATAATGCAATCATAGTGTCAGATGAAATAGCACGTAGTAAATATATTTGCAACATGCAATAATGTTTTTATACAGAGAAACACAGCTTGGTATTTTAGAAAAAAGGTTTTAGCATGTTTTAGTGCTGCTTCTCATCTGTTTAGTTTCTTTGAGACCTGAACTCTTGAATAACTTTCTGAAACGTGCATTATTTTACAGACCTGAACCTACACTATGTTTATACTTTCCCGAAGTGTATTTGATCTTCTGGATTTAGAAATTTCAACCTCACTTGAAGTTTTCAGCTTGAGATGCAGCTTTTGATACAGCTTTTCTTTAAAGGGTAGGCAGAGGGAAAAATAAATAATGGGATCAAAGCATACATTTGCAGCAGACAGTACAAGAGTAAACTCCTTTGCATAAAACAGTGTTTTTTTTGACTGGCAGTTGAATTGTGAGCTAGTTTGACTTAGAGTGTATGGTATTCTGCAGACGTGGTAGGGTACAAAGCAAATGACAAATACAAACATGATACTGAATATATTACGGCTAATTTTTCTCTTGGTCACATCTGAGTTCCTTCTGAATTTTTTATGAGCGCTATATATTTTTTTTGATATAGAAGTGTAAAAAATGATTAGCAGAAGAAAAACAACCCAGAATATCCCTGTGCAAGTATAACTTGACGCCTTGTGCCACTGCCTGCCAAGCTCACTTTTAAGACCTATACATTTTCTGGAATAATTTTCTTCAGTGATTTCATTAGTTAAAATCATATTTGGGAATGATAGAAGCATTAACAATAACCATATGATTATAGAGACCAACTTACTGTAGTTAACCGTGTGAACAAAGGAGGTAAATAAAGGCTTTACAATTTTGTAATATCTGTCAAAACTGATGAGGCCAAAAAATGTTATCCCAATATACATGTTTGTATAAAAAACAACAGCAGAGTATCTGCACACAAATGTGTTGAGCTGTGGAGGTGCAATTTCTGAATCGGCGAGAATTTTGAAAGGAAATGTCAAGCTCATTAGGAGATCGGCAACAACAATGTTTTTCAGATAGACAATAAAACTCTTTTTGCTAGAAACATACAGAAAGATCCATGCTGCCACACCATTCAGGAAGAGTCCTACTACGAAAATTAAACAGTAGACCAGGGGAAGGACTGTCCTAGTTATTACCGTGCTGTGACTGCAGTCGTTTTCTGAGGAGTTTGTGCTGGAGTTGAACATCTTACAGTATCTTTGTTCCTAGAAGCAGAGAAAGATTATCCCAGTAAGATAAAATGGTGCTATACTTTCCATTAATTAGTGTAAGATTGCTACTCGTGCTTCAAAATAAACTTGGCATACTTCTCAGAAATCGCCACATTATAATTTCCAGCAGGGGTGCATAGCAAGTATTTTCCAAATGGTGCCATCTCACTTTTTGACGATGTTCAAGGGCATGCTGCTGTTTTGAACAGAGAATCCATTTGCCTCTCTGTTTGACTTTAATCCATTGTCTTCAAGCCCTGCGTTGCCTCTTTTCTGTGGGTATGAGCCTACGCGCTGCGAACTGGGAGGGGGACTGAGCCACGCTGATTTTGTCACTTTGAATACATCTCATTAACCCTTAAGGACGAGTATGTATTTTTAGCACTGGTTTACCAGGAAGCATGTGAGGGATATGAATATTCATTGTAACAAGTGTTCTGTTTTGTACACGGGCATAGAAAACACTCTTCTGTCAGTCAGACATGGAAACATCTAGTGTATGCCAGTACTTTCTAATGTTCACTTGAAAGAAAGCCTTATGTGCAGCCAGCGCAGTTTGCTTTAAGTCTTTAGTAGCATGAGATACAGGAGTGTATCTGCGTGTTAGCATAACGTAGAAGCTACAGCTGTCCTCTCAAGTCATTCAGATTTAAATTTTAGAGGATCTCCAAGAAGAAATCATATCTGCTGCCTGCTTTTCTTTGACAGAATGTTTATGGGGGTGGATTATGCTCTGTAGGGAGGGCAGAACAGATATAGATACAATGCTGCTGTATTTGGCAAATGAAAACCTAGGCAACTGGAAAACACATGCCACGGAGCTGGGAAAAAAATGCACCCTGTCTTTTAGAAAATAAAGAATTTCCTTATTGCCACGTTCAGAGTAGCTGATGCCTCGTGGAGCAGACTGGAACTTGAATGCAACCTTGCAATAACTAGAAATGGAAATTTTCTTTTAAATAGGTAAAATTGTTTCCTTTGGTATATTGTTTTCTGTATCTCTTTTGCAGACACTGTAAAGGCTGACCGGCTTAGGTGCTGTTCTGGAACTTGCATGGATAAGTGGAGCAATGGAGCAGGTGTTACCCCTGTTCACACCCAAAGCCTGCAGTTCATCTCTTCCTGGTAGTTCTCCCATAAGAAGACCTGCCATCCTATCTTTATGTTTAAGCTCTAGTCATCAAGGCATTTGATTTTGTTTGGTTGGATTTTTAAAGGAAAAAGATGGTGTGGAGAGCGGGTGTTATAATCTAACTACCATGTGAATAGGTGTGTTAGGATTAGGAGGTGATAACGGGTAAGGTTTGGGGTGATACTGCTAAAACTAGAAGGATCTCTGCTTTTTCCCCCATATCCTTCAACCATCCATTCAGACAGCTGGAAAGCACCAGTAATGACTGGCATTTTTATTTAAGATGGTCACACGCTGTATTTGAAAACTGTTCTCTTCCCACTGCCAAAGTCCAAGCTAGACTCTAAATCTTTCAGGATCAATGGCTTGTCCTTACCTTTCTTGATTTGACTGCTGTGGTGCTTTTTGTTAAGGGTCTAGAGTGCCTTCCATTCTTGGGCACAGGGCATCTTCTCTTGCTGGGAGACCTATGTGAGAGACAGGAAAATACAGTTGTTAGAGTTGTGTATCATAACATAGGACAGTGTAATTCTGTGGTGCTGAGGGGTTCCCACATCGCTACTGCAGACAAGTCTTCAGATCTTTCGGCAGGACTTGAAAATTGGTTAGGGACAGAGTCATAGAGCAGCCATGTTCAACCTAGAGCCCATGACTGCATGAGTAAGGCTAGAGGCTTTTCTGCCCTCCCTGCCGTGCATCACGTCATTTGTGTTCAGGATCAATTTTATCTGCTCTTTTTGTCACCTAGTCACACACTTAGCTGCTTCTGAAAGGCCTTGTCCCAGTGTGGATCCTGTAGGAGTTACGGCGATGTGGCACCATGGATCCTGTAGGAGTTAACGGCGATGTGGCGCCTGGAGGTCTAACTCCTGTGCTCTGGTAAAGAATCCGTCTAGCAGAGTGGCCTTCATGCAGATGCTTGGTGCTTCTGGATCCTCATAACCACAGCTACCGTGGTGGCTGCACTCCTGTGCTGATTTGTGCATTGTAGAGATGGGTTGCATGTAGCTGGCAGAAGGCATGCTTCCACTTTTATAGAGGAGCTGCCTTTTTGTGCTTGTTCTGGTTGCATTCTTGTTCAGGCTGCCCTTAAACCTTCATAATGAGAACATCCTCTCCTCTCATGAGGACATGAGAACTTCCAGTGGCTCCATCAAGTGATACACAGCTTGAAATGAGCATAGATATTCACCCCTCATTCCACATTGGGGTTTATCTGGACACTGTGAATACTCCTCATTTGATGTTAATTGGCGGGTCAATTTAGGACCTTTTTGTCCAAATGCTACTTGAGGTGATGACTAAGCTTAAGGATTCCCCCCCTGCCCAGTTCTTAAAACAGTGCTTGTTTTTTGCTGCTGCATAACCACTGCTATTTGCTGGTTTGTGTTGGAGGGCTTGTATTGGCATCCAGCGATTTGTGATTTGTATGTGAGAATAGCCTTTCATACCTGAGCAGCATTTCATGTTCAAATGCTTGGTCCAGCATAAAGTATATTTATTCAATGTAAATAATATCAACTAGTTGTGCAAAAACAGCCAACTTGATTCACCAAATTAACCGGATTGATTTGGTAAAATATATAAAAGTTTTGAACTTTCTCAGTTTGCAAATCGCATTGTCTTGGCAAAATACACAAAAGGAAAATTGCATAAGCTGTTAAAAATGCTTAGTTCCTTCTGTATTCAAACTCTTATGTTACCATTTGTAACTCTTCCAGTATCATTAAGGCACTTTTTCTTGAATTCTGTAACTTGGCTGTCAAATTTCAAAGTTCATGGCTGCTTTACTAAATATAAGAATAATATTTACAAGTTTGTTTTTTTTTTTTTTTTTACCCTGGATATAATGAAGGTTCTATAGTACTGAGTGAACATTTTAGCTATTTATGGAAATTAATGCAGCTGCTTGATAAATAAATATACAGTGCAATTACTGGCTCTGCAATTGTTGACCATGGTCACTGTCCCCAGATATCTTTTGTGAACTGCAAAATGGAGTTTATCAGGGAAGAAGGTCAGGCCAAATGTTATCTCTTGGTGTTACAATAAATCTTAGAGAAAGAGGGAGCACAATACACAAAACACAGCAATTGCGAATTATGCTGAGTTGTGCTAAAAGAAGAATTTTTTTTTTTTAAAGTTTCTTTCTGATGTGGTAGGAATATCGGTAGTGGTCTGAGTTTGCAGTCCCGGCCGTGCTGGTGTAATCCAGTCGGAAAGCAGCCCCCAGTTTGGACACGTGTCCCTGGCCACTGTGGTGCGAGCTGCCGGCCCCGCTCGCGGAGCTCCCGCTCCGAGCAGAGCGCGCGGGTGGCCGCTGGCTGGAAGCCATCAGGGCAGGCTGCTGCGGGTCTCCTTGCGGGCTTGGAAGGGCGGACGTGCTCACTTGTTTGTTAGGAGCCGGACCAGCGAAGGGAAATAAAAGCAGGGCCTGCTGGCTGTGGTTTGCAGGCAGTGGGATCCTGTCTCTCTGTTCTCCGGGTTGCTCTCTGAAGGTGCCCAGCCGGGCGTTGGGGGGTCAGAGCTGGCAGGGGCTGTCCAAGGGAAAGCCCTGTCCTCTGGTCGCCTGGGCGTTTCTCAGCCGGGCTGTGCTCAGGGCTGGTCTGCTCCCTTTCCGCATCTCCCAAAGGCGCCCGACCTGGCAGCGGTGGGGTAGGTGCCAGGGTGAAGATGTTCAGGGGTCGTGGTTGTAATTGCTGGTCCCCTTTGGAAGGCATTTTTTCCAGTGACTGTGGGGATATGTTGGTACTTTTGACTTCTTGCAAGTTTGCCAAGAGACTAAGATTTCGTTATTCTTCTGTTCTTATTATAACATTTGCCATAAGGCAGCGTCTGGATTTTAACACTTAGGAGAATAAAAGTATGCAAAATGCACCACATACTATTTCAGCCCTTTAAAATGGCCTATTGGGTGGTAGTTAGAATCATAGAATTGTTCAGGTTGGAAAAGACCTTTAAGATCATCAAGTTGAACCATCAACCTGGCACTGCCAAGCCCACCACTAAACCATGTCCCTCAGCACCACATCTACACATCTTTTAAATCCCTCCAGGGATGGGGACTCAACCACTTCCCTGGGCAGCCTGTTCCAGTGCTTGACAAGCCTTTCTGTGAAGACATTTTTCCTGATATCCACTACAGAATCATAGAAAATGTCTTGTTTGTCATAGATGCATAGAGTGTAGTGGAGGAAAATAGGATGAGTAGTCAACTTAGGATGACAGAAAAAATAAAATAGCATTCCTGTTGCAGGAAGTAGGAAGTGAGTAACTGTACAATAACATCGTACGTGGTGGTGCTCAGTGCATGCTGCCCTTGGCATGGCTCGGAGAAAAGGGGGATCGAGAAGCGTGGCAGTAACTTCTAGAGGGTGTTGGTTCCTTGCTGCTGTGGGTTCCTTGCTGCTGTGCCTTCTAGCTCTTGCTTTCAGGACCACTCACGTCTGGTGTGAGGACTGCGTGAGCCACGTTCCTACTCAGGCTGCTCATCAGGGTGCCAGTGAGAGTAGCGTCCCCTGTGAAAGTGGCTGAGAAAGGCTGTGTGTCCTGTGAAGGTCGCTGCTGCTGTGTCCCCATGAGCAGCAGTGGCTCCTGCTGACCGAGGCGAGCCTTGGTGACACTGCAGGCGTCTCCTGTCTGCAGGTACAGTCAGTAAGGGGAAGAACAGAAGTGTAAGCAACTCTTTACATCGTAACAGTACTTCTCACTTTTGATCCAAAAAGGCAAAATTCAGGATATTCTAGTGAGGAGGCAGCAATCGGTGTTGGAGGGGAGGTATTTTTTTCATGCTATGGTACTTTATTTACAAACTTCTGACTTCCTGAACGTGGGATGAATCAAGCAAAAAACTGGACTCAGACCTCTTCTGACGCAGAACGCCGTCCTTTGGGGCTTTCTTAAGATCGTGTGCCAGTCCTGATGGTGCTGTCGGGCCTCGTGAGCTGCCTGCCTTGCGTACCATCTTTTTCCTCCTGTGTGCGTCCCGTCCCCAGGCCCTACACAGTCGCCCCTTCTGCCAGTGTCCCCACGTAGCATCACTAATGCCCATGCAGGGACAGCCCATCGAATGACCTGGTAGGCAGGGACCCCCTGTCACCTGGCAGGGTGGCAGCACCCTGACCACCACTGCATCTGTCTGCAGCCCTTTGCTTTGCACTGGGCAGCAGCAGGTCCTTGCCTGGATTGTCTTTTCCTCGTCTCTTAACTGAAGGGAGCACTTGACTTGCTCAGTTTGAAAGAAATTGGCTGTATCATCTAACTTTTGAAATGCTACTTTAATGAAAAACATGGAATAAGGCCATGACATCTTTTGTGACATCTCTTTGTTGGGGCTGTATTTGCCCATGGGTGCCTGTATTGTTTTGGTTGGTTGTATAATTCTTGGGGGGGGTGTATGTGTGAAGCTTGAACTTCTTTGTATAACACAGCCAATATTCATAAATACTCATGAATTAATGATTGTGTCTGTGTTTCTCATTCCTTATATTTGCAAAAACAATTCCCAAGCTTCTAAGTTCAGTGCATTACAAACACTTCCTGCCAGTGGTCAGGCCGAGAGGAGTCGCACTAACACCTTTCAGAAGCACGCAGTATTGCAGTAGAAAGTCTTGACTTTTTTAAGATTGTGAATGAATTCTCATTTCCACTTGGGTACAAAACATCTGTTTCTAAACCTGATGCAGATCTGAGTACTCAGCTTTTGTTCTGCTTGCTCCCCTCCTTCCTTCCTCTCCTCCCCATCTGCTCACCCTTTAAAAAAAGAAAAAAATGTTGGAAGCCGACATTTTCAGGTAATCCGGCGATGAGGAAAATAAACGTTTTTATCTGCAGGGCAGGTCAAAGCAAGGTAGCGTACTGCACCGCCCCGGCAGGAGGCAGGGGCGCAGGTGAGTTAGGCGAGTGAGGGGGCACGGGGCAGTGCAGAGCCCCACGCCTGCCCCACGCCTG
>VZTL01005309.1:0-21005 GCA_013400535.1 Scopus umbretta
ATATCACGTTATACATAAAGAAAGAGGATAAGGGGGAAAGGCACTATCCATGTGTACAGGGACATTAACAAAATGAGATAACTTCTCCATGAAGCAATTTTTGAATGAAAAATATCTCCCTCTCCTCTTGGTTCTATTATCCTGAAAGTTACTAAGCGATTTAACTTGCCTTTGGAGCACTTTGTATGTGATGCTAGCTCATCTCTTGGCATTAGCATCCAGCTGTTTCTTGGGAAAATAGGTGACCTAAGCAGCAACTAGACTGGAACGCTCTGGCAGCAGTTCAGATAGTCTACCAGCTGAGCCACAAGACCTAGCATCAGTATTAGATATTAAATGGGAAATGATTCTGTACTCAAGGCATATGTTTCAGTATACATGTCTGTACACTGTGTGAAGTATTGTATTTTAAAATACAAAGGTAAACTTTGGACAGAGATTAATTCTTTAAAATTGAAGGCTGGGAGGACATGAATGAATGAACATAAATAGAAATAAAAGCAGTTCTGACTGCTTATAAGGTTCTCCTCAAGGAAAGCTAAGCATTGGAGCAGCCTACCCACAGAGGCGGTACAGTCTCTGTCACTGGAGTTTCTCAAGGCCTGACTAGACAAAGTCCTGAACAAGCTGGTCTGATCTTACAACTGACCGTGCTGTGAGCTGAAGGCTG
Source organism: Scopus umbretta (assembly GCA_013400535.1). Taxonomy (NCBI): domain Eukaryota; kingdom Metazoa; phylum Chordata; class Aves; order Pelecaniformes; family Scopidae; genus Scopus; species Scopus umbretta. The sequence goes on from VZTL01005309.1 coordinate 671, forward strand.
GGCTGCAAGACCTCTTGAGGTCCCTTCTTCCCCCAGTTACTCTGTAACTCTGTCAGAGCGCCCCAAAGTGCACATAGCCTGACTGAATGCATCAGCATGCAGTTCTTCGCTTTGAAATTCTGCAATGTTTTTGACATGTGTCTAATTCTACTTGGGATATATTCTTATCTTTAATACTTCATTACCGTGACTATCTGTGTATTTATTTAAGGGAAATCAGCCCAATCTCTGGGGAACATAGAGAGTTCCTAGTTGAGTGTGTGAATTTTAGATGATTGATAACTGAGTCTTTCTGGGCCTTCAGCCTGGCTATGAATTTCACATTGAAGGCTGCAAAAACACCAGAACAGGCTTGTCTCTAGGTTTCTCAGTCCACACCCATTAATTTGACAAAACCTGTAGAAAGAGTGCTGGAAGTCATTAAGTGCTTGTTAGCTTTAGGAGGTGTTTTGCCAGAGAAGACTTTCCCATAAAAGACTTGCTTGGTTGACCTTCCAACCTATGCTCTTTAGAGCTTTAAATTCTTTCGAATTTAAACCATTTGAGATTGTAAAATTGCATTAAGTCTTTTCTTCCCCTCTGCCCCCATGTCAGTAAAGCTTTTTACCTTTGAGAAGTTCCTCAGTCTTTTGCAGGTGGTATATGCTTGTGTCTCATCATTTTACAGTGACCTCCTTAAATACTGTTTTCATTACATGGTATGACTTTTACTTTGTCAGTATTATTTTATCAGTACTAAGTGTCTGTACCAGTGTTTTTCAGATAAATATATCATGGCCCATAATCATGCCTCAGTGAATTCATAGAATATGTCAAGAATAGGTATGAGTAAGCTTTCAAATACCATATTCACTTAGAGCTTGATCTTTCAAAGTACTCCTGAGCCTATTTGTATTTTTGAGCATATTTGTATTTCTGCATGTAGGCATACTTGAAAAGAGGCATGAAAATGCAATGAAAAGCCAGTGGGAATGACAAGATTAAGTAAAAATTCTTAGCAGGTGGTAACTTTTTCTTAAGATTGTCCCCTGAGTGGTAGATCTAGAGAACTAAAACATCTCAGAAATTTGGAAAGACAGCTTCCATTTCTGTACTCCAAATCCTTCCCCAAAAAGTCCAGTTTAAAAATGTCATGTGAAGAAAGTGCTTCTGTATTGGAAACTAGTATCAAAATTACCATGTCTAGAGGAACTTTAAATTATAAGGGACCTTATGACATGTCAGATACCTTTCTTAGCCCTTACACACAGCCATATAATTTGATCACTTTCATGTCTGTTTTTGAAGGTGCTGCATATAAAGACCATGTGTCTTCCTGGAAATAAAAGTTGGGCAGTCATCTTTTGCTTGATTTTTATTATTATTTTTTTTAACAGTACCCTTTTTCATCTCCTTTCATATAAGAAAGATCTTACTCTTGCTTGGTGCTATCACACTATCACACACTTAAATACCACCACTGATGTAGTTAACTATCTACCTCTGTTTAGTACCTGTAGGCAACGGAATTATTTTGTTTGCCTTTGGTAGTCTGGAAACCTCATATGCACACAGCTGTAACCCTTGAAACAATCCCTGATTGGATCATAATCTTGTGTGTCAGCGGAAGTTACTGGTAAGCTCTGTGCTGTTCTTTTAGAGGAAAAAAAAAATTGAAGAATAAAAGCAATGGGAAAGTCAGACAACAGATTCACTTGAAAGTTTCACAATTCTTAATTTTGTCAGTTTTCACTTACTTTGGTGTTTGGTTTTTTTTATGTGGTGTGTTTTTTTTTTGTTGTTGTTGTTTTTTTGTTTTTTTTTAAGTGAAACTCTGGCTTCCTAGAAAAATTAATTTAAAAGTTTAGTGGGCAATCCATTCACCCCAAATCTGGTACTAGTTCTTCCTCTGACTCCATAATGATTCTGAAAATTTACAGTCATCCCTTTTGAGCTTATTCCAGTCACAGTGGTAGTGCTGACAAAATTTGAAAGGCCATGCTTCAGACAGAGAACTTTTTTATAGATCTCATCATGCTAGCTTCATTGTGGTAAAGAGATATTAATTGGAAATAAATTCCATTACGGAAAGTGAGATCAAACCTTAAACCCTTCATGCAAGTTCTGTCTGATACTCTTCTGCCCAATGCAAAGAATTTATAGGGCACTGCTTTGTTATTTTTCTCTTTATTCTCTTATTTTATGGAATTTATATCCTGTCTCAGGAAAATGTCATTATATCAGCTACTAGCTGCTGCATTTTTGCTTGCGTATGTACCCTTGAGACCTTTATGTATTTATAGCTCAAAGCTACATTCCCTTTGCTCCCATTTATATGTGACAGATTTCAATTCATATATTTCTGTTGTAGCCTATTATATTTTCACTTCAATGTGCAGTGTAGTAAAACTAAACAGTAAAGGCCACCAAAACCAAGTAGTTATACTCTGTTTATGTAGGCATATCTTATAGTTTCAAGGAAACTTAACAGTGCTAGATAATAAGAGAACTCTAGTTAAAGGTTACCTACCTCCTTTTCAAGACTCAGAGAGGGCATCAATGCCTTCAGCTTATGGATATTCAAAAGACTATTTATAATGAAAGCTGTTATTTATTTGCATGGCCACAAAAGTTACATAAGGGCCATAACAGAAAAGTGTCCTTTGCAAACAGTTGACCATCTAGGTCCATACTTAAGATTTTTCAAGTTAAGAAACTCACTTTATCATCCTCCTACTAATTTTTGATGGAGTTTATATTATATTCAGATTCAGTTTGTTTGTGTAAGGGTCTTATTCCCTGAACTCAGCTGCATTGTCACTCCAGCTTGGTCAGCTGAGGACACTGATTTTTTTCTAAAGTTATAGCATAACATAGTAGAAGAATGTCTCAAGTTGCCTATTTTGTTAGTTAATTTTCCTACTATTAAATTCAATTAAATCATCTTATTAGTCTTTATTATTAGTTGTCTTTGTGTGTCTGTGGGGACAGCAACTTCCAATCACCTAGAACTTTTTAAAATAATGATAGAAAATATTGTTCTATTTGGAATGAATTAAGTAGATGTGAGGTGATTAAAAATGTTGAAATTCAGAGATGTGAAGGTCTGGAACACTTCCATAATAAGATTGATAATGCCAAGAAACCCCAACTACTTTTGGGATGGATCTTGATCTAGTTTAGAAGAAAGTATTATATTATGGCTCCCCGGATATGATAGGAAAAGATCTTTCAATTCAATATTCCCATCTTCAGCGTTGTTCTGGAAGTAGTCAGCAGCAGAGATTGGTAGTAGTGGAGACAGGTAGCACTATTAAAATGGATGGGTTGTAGCTCATCTGGTATGGCATTCAGTCTTCAGTGGAGAGGGTAGAAGCAGAAACCAGAACAGTCATATATATATAAGGCACTGATCACAGAAAGAAATAATGAAAAAAGTAAGAAAGCATTGGAGGAAACTGGAAGAGCAGAGTCCCAACGTGCAAAGAGCATGTAGAAAAAAAGCATATCTGACCACCAGAACTAGATATCAAGCAGAGCATGGAGATGCACAGGGCGATTCCTAGACTCAACCAAATAGAAATCTTTGGGTAAGCTGGATACTTGGAGCTTGGACTGCAGGGAATTAAAAAGACCCAACTTGCCATGCAGTGAGAGCAGTCATCAGAAGTCAGTACTCTGTGCAGACTCATAGAGGCAGCAGGAGACACAGAAGAGAATATACTGAAGGGAATGTAGAAGAAAATAAAAGAATGGCTACAGAGAGGAAAGTGAGAAAATAAAGACTCTGTGATAGCACAAATGGTCCCTGCAAGGTGCAGAGTGAAACAAGTGCTGGAACACAGGATACTATTTTTCCAGCTATATCCAGTTTGAGGGCAACTAAAGCATAATCTTTCAGATTCATACAAAAAGAACTAAAAGAAAATAAGGTTGAACTCCATTGCAAAGTCAATTGATTGTACCTATGCTAATCACATAAATGTATTTATATGTAACACTACCGCATTACTAGAAAAGCTTTAGTGGCATGAATGTTGAAAAAACTGAAGTTATTAAGTTTTTAGCACCTGCACACCTCTAGCTTTAGCATTTGCTTCTATTTTTACAACTACTAGGAAAATATGCATTTTGCTTTCTGCTAGACCATTGTAGGTATAATGGCACCGCAAGTAAAAATCCGTTCAGAAAATACTTCATTTGGAATTGATGTTAGATGCTCTGCTATTGCAAGGATATATCTGATATTTTCAGGATGAATGAAGGAGTGAAGTAAATTAAATTTATGTTTTAAATTCTTGAAATCAAGAGACTTGATAAGAGACAGGGTGCAGCTGTATTTTCAGAATCCTTATGTAGACAACTTTTGTAAACTCAGAAGTGAGTGGGGGACTATTTTATTCCTGTAATGTTCTCATTCACATTATACCTTAAAGAATTTATTTCATGTTGACTTTTAAAAGGACTGATATAACTGAATTCTATTGGTAAAGTCTGCTTACAGTAGGTAAAACCATGCATTATATTCTGATTAGAGACTACAAGACATGTTGTGCCTGATTTAACACACCTGCCTGCTCCTCATTTGGAAATTGAATAGTCAGTCCAAAGTTTAATTGAAAGTTGAATGTTTTTGGCTTGCTGTTCTTTTTTGAAGACCCTAGAAGAAGTAAGAGCCCTTCCTGGCCTTCAGTAAGCGTGTTACATGTACTAAGAATGCCACTATCATTCCCCATGTTCATATGGAGATTTTGGCTGTAAGGTAAGGAATATGATCCTGTGTTACTGAGGAAGATAATGAGAAAGCAATAGGCAAAACCTGAGATAGTACCTTCCTCCTGTTTTTGGTCCTCCTCCTTCCCTGGTCAGATTGGTTTCACTGAATGTAATGCACATAGGTCCCCTGACTATGTAAATTTTCCCCCACTAGCTGCCAAGCTTCACCTTAATTGTAGCATAGGCATTACTATTGCAGGTTGCTTTGAGTTTCATTGTGTCTGTTGTTCATTTACTTGTTACTCATAATCATTACGGTGAAAACAATACAGAAAATGACTAAAATAAAAAGCTGACCAAGCTGATGGGGGGGAGGAACAGAAAAAGGGAGACATAACGAAAAAATAGCTAGATATGTACCACATATGGTCATATATGTGCCTTGTTTATTCGGGACTATTAATAGACTAATACGACATTAAGCTCTCTCTGGATAAAAGGCTTGGTAGTTTTGAAGGGGTTTGTTTTGTTTTTTTAAATCAAAGACTTTTTGGGAGAAAATGCAAGTATAGGGATGTACTCAATTTAATGATACAAGCAGCTGGTAAGAATTTTTCCCAAAAGAGATTGTAGGTGGGTTACATTGTGTATTTTAAAATGAGTTTGTTTACAATTAGTTTCAAGGTAGCAGGAGAAATACACCTGTATGCATAAGTCTGGAATACTAACAGTAGTTGTGGCACTAATAGAGCTTTACAAGCTTGGAATCCTTCTGTACTACTACCCAAAACTAAAAAACTGCAGAGCTATAAAAACCTGTTGAGGCAGATAAGAAATTGTGCATCATGTGCACTACTTTGAAATAAATCCTTTTTGTTTTGGAATAATTGCACTTCTATCAGGTTTTCCTATCCTGCCATCTCTGATGCTTCCTCAAGTAGTCAGGAAAGGAATGGAGAGGGCAAAGAATGGGCAGAACCTTGACGCCTGGCTGTCTGTGTGCTTCACACTGTAGTTACAGCAGCAGGTCAGACACCACACACATGGTGAAGAAGCGTGATAGACTTTTTTCCATGAGAAGGAAGAATGTAATTTCAGATCATAATCTCCTTCCTAGTTGCTTCATGAACAACAATACAATGATTTTTACTTTGGACCAGGTTATATACAGGCTGTTTAACCCTTACTCACAGTTGTTAATTTATCTGACAGTTTTGTAAATAAATGCTGCATTTTACTGTAGGTTTTTGTGCGACTCCTGGTGCACTAAAGTGCCTTAAAATCCCCTTTAAGGTATGTAGTTATCAAACAAATAGAACACAAGCATGTAGGTTCTCCCTGTGGCACATCAGGAGCTTATAGAACAGTTACATATTAAAGAGCTTTTCATTTCTGTTTTCCTTAAGTGTTTGCATAGTGGAGAAAGGTAACCTAGAGCCTGTGTACTGCTTTAAAGATGGCATTTTGGAAGTTACATGGGTACAATAAGTTCTTATAAATCCTCCATATCAAAGGCCATTGTAACTCTTCTTTCATCTCCTGATTTCACTTGTATTTGCAATCTGGAGAGAGCAATAGCATTTTCTTGTCCATCAGATGTAAAAGCAGTATTTCTGCTTGTCCTGGTTTCAGCTNATATATCAGATTTCCTTTGGAAAACCAACTTTACTCATACAGCAGGATACTCCATTTTGATGTGAGAAACAGACACTAACTTCTCCACTGTTATGGATCAGCAGAGGTCTCTAGTAGGTGAATTTGCTTGAGATTGATGAAGGGCTATGGAAAAATGTCTTGACTGTGATCATATTTTTATAGCCTTTCCCAGCCATGACTATAGAAGAAAGCTGTTAATTTCCTTTTCCACTGAAGATCCTTGAGAGAGGAAAGAGTCTGTAAGTCTGGCTGTGTGGCTTTGGGGTAACATTTTAGAAATAAGTCAGGATAGGCTTGGGGTGGTGTAACATGTTTTTTTCAGAATATGGATGACAGTGTCCAAAACTTAAACAAGATTTCAGAAAATCCGTGTCTGCTTATTTTCAAACTGTTAGAAGGTGACAGAGTGAGTGTAATGGGATGAAGCTGAGGAGGAGAGATTATATTAAATGTCAGAAATAAACCTCTGTACTATTTTGGAGTAGTTTCCCAAGGGAAGTGTGGGATGCTTCATATCTTTGAAGTTGTGTTTAAAATGAGACAGGACTAGAAAACAGCACAGTACAGTAAATGAGTAATACATCCTGCCTTAGGTGAGAGAAGGAAAATGGGCCTGCTTGGTGCTTTCCAAACCAGATTCCTCAGACTTTATAAAATGAATTAAACAAATTTTTGGGAATAAAAATGCTTTATCTGAAAGCATATTCTGCATCCATTCACAGAATGTTTCAAAGTTCTCTTCTTTGCACTTGTAATTAGTCTAATCAGCCATTCCATAAAAGCCAAATGTCATTAAACATTGTTATAATGTCATTTGGGAGATTGAGCAAACAAGATCATATCTGTTACAAATCTGTTCTGTAGTTTTCAGAAGATATGGAAAAAAGTTTCATCAGACATTTTCCTTCTTTATATTCCCATCTGAGTCAACAAGTGTTGGCAGTTGCTGCTGACAGGATGTTGGCTTACATGAATAAACAGTCTTGTCAGTTATGGCAAATCTTCTCTGCCTATTTGAAAGCCCTGGGACCTGACTTTGCTCTTTCTGTGGCTGTGTTTCTGCACTTGCATAAACCCTTGACTACTCTAGCGTACCTTTGTGACTAAGCTGCATCTTACAGCTTTGGGTAGGATTGGAGCTCTTGGAAATGCTGCATTGCTTAAAAAACTTCAAATCACGGTTTAAAGTATCAAGAGTATATCCTCACAAATGGTATAAACTTAGCTTCTGCATTACGCAGACTTGGTTCATAGGAATCCTTTCTGTTCTGTCCAGACCTTGAAGATACCATGCCATTTCACAGCACTTTATAGAATCTTCCTTTTTTATGCCTTGAGATGTCTACTGGCTTCCTATTTATTTGCTGCCCTTTACCTCAAAGGCAGATGTGTTTTGAAGTATATTCAATTTGTAAAGGTCATTCACAGGTCTACATGCAAATGTAAAATGTTATTTGTACTTCACTCTTACTAGACTTCCTAAGCACATGAGGCAATCAAAACAAGTGAAGGCAGAGGCTTTAATCAATCCTTCTCTCAGCAATAAATATCTATTGCATCAAACATATTAAAAATAAATAGTAAAGGTTAGCTGGCTGAATTTGGCATTGATAAAATTAACTTAATATAACCCAAGAATGCAATCAGTAGGTGAATAACACTTCACAAAAATGCACATGCAAATGGACAGTAGAATTAAAAGCAAGCATAATTTGGTACCTGATTGAGCTGGACTTCCTGTTATACTCTTTAGTTTTACTTTAGCCTTATTTTCATAGTTTCTGTCCAGAATTTTTGTTGTTAATTTTTGGCAGATGAATGTGAATGCAGTTGTGGCTCAGTGCATTTTCTCAGAGTTCATGAAATCAACTTCTTCAGTTTTTATCTGCTTTCCAAACGCCAGAAATAAAACAGTTTCGTTAAAACACCATGGTTTTGTGGTGATATGTATTGGAAACTTTACAATGAATGGATTGCCTTGCCTTTTTTGGCACCTCCCACTGACATGGAACAATAGATGCCTTCAAGGTTGATAGAACTTTTATAAAAACACCCCAGCACAGTATGTTTCTGGACTAATACAAAGCCCAGTTCCTTTGGGAAAGAGTGGTTGTGGATGTTCCACCTTACATTTGACTAAAAACCTCCACCTTCTTTTTCTAATGTGTGTCATCTTCATCTTACATTCTCTCTCTTGGAGAGTCAGCCTTCTGACTCTTGCACTCCAGCATGTCACTCCCTGCTCATCGCACCACAGGATACTTGATGCTGATGATGGTGTAGAGAACAGCTGGAATGAATGAATAGAGAACAGAGGTGTCAGACTGGCAAATGTGTATCTCGCTGTAATGAGTTACCTTGTTTATAGCTGTGATAGCCTATGATATAAAAGGCAGTAAGGTTTCTGAGGGGATATTTGTTTTATTTGCAAGGTAGTATCTTTTGTCAGATCAAATGACACATGTTAAAATGTTCATATTTCACTCAGAGAAACAGTGGTTAATGTTGCTGCCAAGGTCTCAGAGTATATAAATGTATTGGCCTTTGTTGTTATATAATATATAAATACACATTGTGTTATGCGCCGATGATATCTGTTTGTGTATCATTGAAGATAAAAAAGGATGTCTTAATATAATTAATGTGCAAAATGCCCGTTTCATAAATCACTGCATATATTGTTGCTCTTGCTTGGAGGATAAATTTATATACACTGTACAAAATTTAGACATGAATAAGCATATTTTAAACTTCTAATCAGAATTAATTCAAGATTCAGAGCTGTCTCTAGCACCTGCTGACACAGGTAGGAGCTGAAGATGCCATGTATTTTTTGAATCAAATAGCTATTTTCTTAATTGCTAAGGTCAAAACATGCAAGAGGGGAGGACTTGTGTATTCTCTGTAGTCTGTATAAAGTCTTGAAATGAGAGTTAATAGCTTTAGTGTGCTAAATGATATAATGCAATATACCATTCTTCATGAAATCACAGTCACTTTAGTTTTGTATCTTTTCCTTGGGTCATAGATGTTTGGAACATATGATTTTCTAAATAAAAACATTTAGTATCTCCTTTATTATATTATGAAAGTTCCCCTGCATATCTGAAAATATGATTAAATGTCTTCAAAAGAGGAATTTAATCTTCTGGGCCACTGGTATCATAAATTCTTGACTTTCTTTGAGTCAGCAGATCTGGATATTTTTCCCAGACAGTGGACTTTTTCAAGAATTTTTTTTTCCTTACTCAAACTATTCTTTTCTTTGTATGAGGACCATACTATCAGACATTTTTCAGGCACAAGATGAGCTAGGCAAAACACTCTGAACTTAATAGTATTTGAATTAGATATGTCTATGGGACATTGTCTTTGATGCTATGTTTTTGAAGGCTCAGACATTGTAACTTATCTTTCTGAACTCTGTCCTGTTTCTTTATGAACCCATGCTGTGATACTGAATAGATGGAAGACTCATTAATTTGCTTCAGTAAAGAAAGTAATTAAAGTAAATGAAAGAAGTTAAAATTGAAGAAATTAATGAAGTTTCTTTAGTATGTTTCATTAAAGAAGACACTGCATAAAATGCTTCTGTTTATATATAGAATGGAAGGAGTGGAGGTCAATTTTGCAAACCCATAGCTTAATGTAGAATTTTCTATTAAAGTTTATTTGATGTTCTGTTTTAAGACAGCTTTCTGTGACCTTCCAGGAAAAATATTCTTCCTGGCAGGAATATTTGGACAAACTTTAAGCTGGCCAAATATTAACATGCTTATCCAACACTGCTTTGTTGTTCAGCAACTAATTGAAGACGTCTTTTGGAACAGTTTTGGTCAGCCAAAGAGCAAGTAGAAATAGTGCGGTTTATCATGAGGAACAGAGGGCTTGAATATTGCCATATAATTACGGAATGCACTAAAATATGTATGGTGTTTTAGAGGAAAATAGATTTTATTGAGATTTATGATAAATCTACCACTGGCCTAGCAGGGGCATTTTGGGAGCTAATCCATTATTCTTCATGAATACTTTTACCAAAATATGATATTTTTGAATACTGGCTCTTTGTTACAGTGTAACTCTTTACAAGAAAATGCCAAAATAAAAAATCAAAGACAGTCTGCTGGGTTTTTTTTATGAATGATGTGGGGTGTAAGGGCTTTTATGAGCTGCAGAGATCTTTATTTCCAGTCCAGGACTGGGATTTGAGACAACTTGGTCATGACTTCTGAGTAACATCTGTGAAATGAATTTATTTCCTTAGTCTAAACTCTACTGAGCCCATAATGATGCCATTTGCAATATGACTGACTGTGATGTCCTGGTTTCAGCTGGGATAGACTTCATTTTCTACCTAGTAGCTGACATAGTGCTGTGGTTTGGATTTAGGATGAGAACAATGCTGATAACACGCTGATGTTTTAGTTGTTGCTAAGTAGTGCTTACACTAGTCAAGGACTTCTCAGCTTCCCATGCTCTGCCAGGGGCACAAGGAGCTGGGAGGGGCCACAGCCAGGACAGCTGACCCCAACTGGCCACAGGGATATTCCATACCATATGGCATCACGCTCAGTATAGAAACTGGGGGGAGTTGGCCGGGGGGCAGCGATTGGTGCTCGGGGACGGGCTGGGCATCGGTCAGTGGGTGGTGAGCAATTGCATTGTGCATCACGTGCTTTGTACATTGTTGTTGCTATTATTATTAACTATTATTTTCTCTTCCTCTGCTGTCCTATTAAATTGCCCTTATCTCAACCCACAGGTTTTACTTTCTTTTTCTGATTCTCTCCCCCATCCCACTGGGAGGTGGGGGAGGGAGGGTGAGCCAGTGGCTGTGTGGTGCTTAGTTGCCAACTAGGGTTAAACCATGACAGATGAGAAATGAAAATTTGCACAACTGTCAGTTATGATGGAAAGGCCTTTAGAAATACAACCAATAATATTCTAGGGAAGACCTTTGGTATCTTTCTGATATCTTGTGAAAATACCATTAATCTCTTACTTGCTTTCTTATCAAATACCAGAAACGGGTTCTATATCCTGCTTCAATTCTGTCACTAAATTAGTGCTTTCAGAAACTGATCTGAGTAAAGTTGCTCTTTTTTACATCACTGTGGCTCAGTATAGAATATGGACCATTAAAGGTGATGGGAATGTTAGTGACACATAAGGGTTAAAGATAAACACCCATCGTCACTGGAGATCTTTTGGTAGAAGTGCTGCATAAACGCTAAACACTTTTCTGTTAAACTGGAGTTGCCTACGAAGTGTACTAAAATTGGTTCTTAACAGTTGTGGTTATCTGTCATGTTGCCATATGAAAAGCTGTTATGGAACATGGGACTTGGGCAGAATTACAAAAAAAATTGGACTCCAAGGTCAGCATGGGTCGTCCATTGTGCTGTTTTTTCTTAAGGATAATAATTATCAGGATAAAACATAGAACAGCCTCAGGGCTGTTACAAAACATAGTCAGGGGCTATTTAGATAGAATCAAGACTGGAGAAAGATCATAGGAACTAGATGAAGACTGAAGCTGCTATATTTCTTTTTTTAATTAACATGGGTTTACTTTACACTGAATATTTTGTGAGAATGAAGTGAGACAAAATATCTCACTTCTGAAGGTACTTTGCCTATCAGGAAAAAAAAAAAAACAACCAAAAAACAAAAAAACCAAATGCTCAGTCCAAGTTGTCTTTGTACAAAAAGGAACAATTTGGGGTAACATCTTATGAAATGGTTTACTGACACAGTGACCAATCCTGAGATTAAGAATTTATCCCTGTATTTGAGGTCAGTTTGAGCTGTGGGAGCTCATCAAGTGTTTTGAGCCAGTCTGGACTGCATGTTTAAAAAGCAACGCCAATATAAGGCCTTAGTGGACTAATCAGCAGCTTGTTTATATGGTAGGTATATCAGAAGGGGGCAGAATTTAATTAAATTTATGTACTAGCAAGTTATTTCCTCTGAGAGTCACATAATTTGATTACAGAGCACGTAAACGTTAGGAAGATTTCTTAAATTATTTGAAAGCAAAAAGTACCTCTGTTAATCTAGAACAGTTACACCTACAGATTTTACCTACAATAGTTCATATTTATTGCATACCATTTAACTTGATCATTGAGCAACTGATTGAAATTGTATGGGAAAATTTGAGAAGCAATGAACCACTCATCGTGAACAATTCTGACATTAGGGCCTTGAATAAGTGGTCTATAGCTAATGTAACTGTAAGCTAATTCTTATGTCTTTACATGCCTAAACCATTTTTCATATGGTTTGTGCTTTTGCGGGGGGGTGGGGGGGGAGGGGGTGTTATTTAAAAAATCTACTTGAGTTTTATCACTTATTTTTACTGTCCTGATTGTCCAGGCAGAACTCTGACTTCAGAGAGTTCAATGTGGTTACACAAATTTTTGTGTCTTGAATCTTTTAAATCATTGGCCTTGATTCTGTAAACAGATCCATACAGAAAGAGTTTGAGATCTGTGCTTCTGATCTACTGCAGTCAGTGGATTATCAGCACATAAAGAAAGAGGAAAGTAGTGCAGATCTGGCTGTGGGATGGCTGCTGTTACTGTAAAACAAAACACAGCAAATACAGATAGTGCGTGGGTAGAGCAAATGCAAAATGGGAGAGCCTTAAGATGGGATTGTTTGGCTATGTCAACTATGTAGCATGATGGTGGATTTAAGAGATGAAAAGATATTTGTATATTTGCATAAATAGAAGCATTAGATGACAGCGGAAATGAAAAGATACTGTAATGCAAAACTATAGGACAGAAGCACAATGTTAGCTCAACTGCAGGAATGTAATTGATAACAAGCATTAGTAGTGACAAAAATCAGAATGTCTTTCTGTACATTAATGTGCCAAATACTTGATGTTTGAATCCAGACCATTTTTGACAAAAGTACCTGTATGTGGGATTTAATCAGAAGCAAATATAACATGAAGTCAGCAAGTGACAAGTTGATTTGGTTACAAAAGTGATTTAGTTATTGGGAGGGGAAAGGGGACTACATCAACCCACTTTGGATCAACCTGAGGAGAACCATGAAAGACAACAGCAGTGGTTTTTCTTCCCCTGTCCCCACCCTCACTGAAAGGATTATTTTCTCTTAATGGAGCAGTTCATTCCTACATGGAAAAAAGCCTTCTTACTATGCTGTGTGCAGTATTGTAATGGAGCTGTAAATTTCTAAGCTCTGTCCAGGATCCTTATCTATCACCTTCAGTAACATAGTATTTGTGCAGCCCAACAAATGTAGTTCTACCAGTGAACAAGTCTTGTCATACTCACATGAAGTAGCATATTGTTTTAGAGACAGTTGTTTATGGCAGTTGTGACTCAAAATAATAGAAACTCTGCATCTGTTACATTATCAGGAGGTGTGTCTGAGAAACAATAACTTCTGCTGTCTTTTAAACTGGAAATAATTGTCATGCTCTTGCGCAATTTACTGTAAAGATTGCGCCTGTGTATTAAACATGCATGGGATGGGAGTGGGGGAAATATACATTATCATTAAGCTTCTTGTCCTACTAGCTTTTCCCTGTGATCTTTAAAATAAAGCTTTTACCAGGCTGTTTGTTTCCTTGTGATCAACATGGCTATCCTTTTTCCTAAAAACAGTCACTCACAGAGAGGTCCAAGCTTTGATGGTCTCATTTGTATCTCAATTCCTTAAGTCTTCCAAGTTTAAGGAAATTATGATTTTGTTTTTTCAATTTAGCTTGAACAAAGTAGTCTCTTGATTTTTAAAATATCGATGTAATCTGTAGCCTACATACCTGATCCAAAATGAGAAGTGATTGTTCAATAGAGTAATATTTTGCTGTCATTATATTGAATCTTGCAGAGTTAGTTATGTTAAATGATGGTTACTAATGCTGTGAGAATAGCCAAAAACACTGCATGATTTCTATTTAGGATAATAATTATGATTTTTAAAAGTACAGTAAATTTCACAGCGAAGTAGTTTGCTGAATTTGAGTATGCTTCAAGCGCAGGAAGAGCAAGCGTTTGTAGTTTCTTTGTAAAGTAAAACTCATGTAAACGGCTGTCCTGGTTTCAGTTGTTTANCGGCATTGACAAAGTAATGAGAATTCTCCTGCCCCCAATAGGGGATGATACTATGTGCTGAAGTTTAATAAATATGTTGCTTAAAACCAGCCTGGACGTTTCAGTCCTAGTCCTTCTATGTAACTATTATTACATTTTTCATACTCACAGCTTTAGTTACTGGAGTTTAAAATGCAGCACAAGGTTTTGGAAAGAAAAAAGTAGTGATGGCTTGCCCTTGCAAGAGATTAATTTATACATTTTTAATTCAGTGAGTTATATCCCAGTATAGCTCATATAATGTTAGCTAACCTGGAAGAATGGGTATTTGTGGATATACAAATAAGAAAAGTACAAAATGACAACTGAAATCAAGTATCTACGGTGAGGGGAAAGCAGATTGGGAAGAGGGGGATAATTTTTTTTCTTTAAGACTTGGCCAACCATTAAGTGGTGAGATGTGACTTATCTATAGTGCAAACTAATGTTGGGTCTGGAACAGGCCATATAGCATCTCGCGGACCAAATTTCCTGTTCCCTTCCCTACTGTGTAACTTGAAGGTGTCCTGCAACTAAAATGGAGTTGTTCTTTATGACCTCTTCAGAGCTGCAGAACACGTGGGGGGTGCCTGCCCTTTGAATGGGTGAACTTGCTGTTCTGTGGCTGATGAGAGACTGAGGGGGGCCTTAAGGAAAAAAAGCTGAGAAGAGGCTGAGCACAAGACTCAATATTCCAAGAGACTGCAACCAGAATACTGCACAAGTTTGAAGCCTTTTGTACAAAGCAAACATTATCTCGAAAGCTATGGATTCTGCTACCAGGAGCTAGAGGGTAAATAGAGGGATATCTGCATAAGCAATAATGATAATCATATCCAAAACAAGTTTAAAGGTAGAGTAGATTTCTGTAAAGCATACTGTCATTTAGCTCAGAGATGTAAAAGTAAAAACTGGATATGTAGTTTGTCATGAGAACAAAGACTAGTTAACCATCAAGTCTGACATCCTATTTCTAAGAGAAGATATTGTCAGAAGAAGGAGGCATGAAACCATTGTAACTTTGTGACTTACGTAATCCTAGACCATGAAAGACTTCTCTCTGTTTAGAATCTGTTCCCTGCTGCCTGCCTGGTTTCTAATCCTGCATTGAAAAAAATTTGTGGAGCTAGAAAGATGGCTAGAGTATTACAAACCACTTTTAACTCCATGAAAAATCTGAAGTCTAAAATCTGGATTATGTGTCTAGATAAATGGGTTGCTGTAGTCGGTCAGGAGGCCATACTTCTTGTAATTTGTATAAAATAGTTTCTCCCAAGGAAAATGAAATTAGATATTGTCCTGGTTTCAGCTTAATTCAGAGTTAAGTTTCTTTCTAGTAGTTGGTATAGTGCTGTGTTTTGGATTTAGTAGGAAAATACTGTTGATAACACACTGATGTTTTAGCTGTTGCTAAGTAGTGCTTACACTAGTCAAGTATATATTTCTCATGCTCTGTCATGTGCACAAGAAGCTGGGAGGGAGCATAGCCAGGACAGCTGACCCCAACTGGCCAAAGGGCTGTTCCATACCATATGGCATCACGCTCAGTATAGAAACTGGGGGAGTTGGCCAGGGGAGGGAGTGATTGCTGCTTGGGGACAGGCTGGGCATTGGGTGGTGAGCAATTGCATTGTGTATCACTTGTTTTCTATATGATGATGATGATTATTATTTTCCGTTCCTTTTCTGTCCTATTAAACTGTCTTTATCTCAACCCACAAATCTTACTTTTTTTCTTCAGATTCTCTGCCTATCCCACTGGGGAGGGGGAGAGTGAGCAAATGGCTGTGTGGTGTTTAGTTGCCTGCTGGGTTAAACCACAACAGATATTAAGAAGAATTTACAGGATCCAGTGCAATGCATAGTTACAGTCTTAAGAATGGTAAGTCTGATAGCTGTTTTAAGCCTGGTGAACTTTAATGGTCTATCATAGTAACAAGTGTATGTAAAGGAATAAAATTTGTATTTTTTTTTTTGTTAAGCAGTAATCAGTTTACTACTAGTTGGTTGATTAGCCTGCTTGTCTGCTTCATTATGAGATACTTGAGCTCCTGCTGCTTCAGGGATTCCTCCTCCCACTCCCCTGCCCAGATCTCTATACTCAGTCACATCCAGGATTCAGAATTTTACATATGCTGTGGGAAACTTTAGTAATATGTATACTGAAAGATATCACGTTATGCCTGGTTCAAGGTAAGTAGTATGAGATAACCTAAATCACAGTCATTAAAAAGTATCATGTTTTCTGATAGTTAAATGGACTTCGCCTTGCCTGGTGATCATAAGTCATTTACATCTTATGCATCTAATGATGTTAATTGGTAAGCTGGTGATCAGAGAAGCTAAAATGCTGGAATATCAAAACATTTGAACATGCATTTTACACTTGTAAATTCAGAAAAATAAGTGTATTGGAATATCTGTTGGATAAGATATTGGCACGCATCTCTATCAGAGCTACTACCACTTTTTTTGTTGCTATGTTTGTTGCTTTGTAGTGGAGTTATGGTGGCATAAATTATATGTTCCTAAACTGATGTGAAACTCCAGTTGTCAATTGCCAGCAGACAGGCTGAGTCCCCTAGGCTTTTTGTGTGGCTTTTACTTTGTTAAACCAAATTCTGAATTGTAATTTTGATTTGTAATCCATTATATCTAAAATACAGAGTTGTAGATTGAAGTGGAAGCCGTTTTCTTAATCTATAGCTATTCTGTGCTAGATGCTATGTAACTTTTATCATAGTGTCACGGTACTGCTTCATAGTGTCCTTGCTAGAACCATTTCTTTTTTGTTTTAGCTACCTAAACAATTTTAAAGTTATTTATATCTGTTTTTCAATATGTATACAAATATTTTCCTCTTTAATTGGAGAAAAGCTCTGGTGGATAATAGAGTATTTGTAATACATTCTGAAGTTCTAGGCTAAATTTTTCTTACTCCTAAATATTCTTTATGGAAACAATTTTAAGTTTTCACAGCAAGACTCTTGAAAATGAAGAGTGAATTTAGGCCCTGTTTACATATGGGAAAGGAAGGGATAAAGGAATACACGAAACTCTAATTCTATCATTTCCATGTGAAGGGCTCATCCATCAAGTAAAATACTCTGCATGATGATTTTGCAGCTGATGGGACTATATGCCAGCTGCCATAGGAACAAAAAAAAAAACCTCTAGTGCATTGTATCAAGGCACCTATTGCTTTCTGGACAAATCATTTTATCTGAGAATCAGAATAGTGGTCAGTAATTTCTATGGAGACTACCGGAAAGCTATAAATATGGATACAAGTGACACAGATTTGTGTCCCATTTCTGCTGTGTTACGCCACACTGTGGGGAACAATGCTAGATGAGGCTGCTCTGGGTTCAGTTCAAGTAGGTAGTCTAAGTTTCAGCTTCTCCCTAAGGTATTTCGAGCACAAACACCATGTGTCAACCTATTAAGTCACTCATGTCTAGATTTGATTTTGGTGAGCTAGGTTTCTAGGTATTTAGGAGACTCTCACAAGACTTGTATTTGTATTTTAGGTATCAGAATACTTTAAAAATCCAGTCCTTTGTATTACTGCTTTCCCATTCGCCATTTCTGTGTGTCAGAGGTGTAGTGAGGGTATATAAATTTCAGGCTTGTGAGGCACTGATACTTTGGTAATAAAAGATTGTAACAAAAAAAACCAAACCAAAAAAAAAAAACCAAAAAACCCCCCAAAAAACCCAACCCCAAAACACAACAACAACACTCCAAACAAAAAACCCAGACAAACAAAAATGAACAAACAATCCCCCAAACAAAAAATGCCCCCCCAACACCAAACACCATCAGCCCTAACAAACAAAAAATCACCTCCATCCTCGAACAATGCCCACCCACCTGATTTAAAAACCTTAAGTGGATGCTAGGCTTGAATACACTGCCACAGTCTGCAAACACAATGGGACTTGCAAGTGGGTGAGACACTGTGCAGTAGATTGTAGGATCATAGAGTAATTCAGGTTTGAAGGGACATCAGGAGGTCTCTAGTCCAACTTGCTGCTGGTCAGACATAGTCAGACCAGGTTGCTCAAATTTTTATCCAGTCAGGTTTAAAAACCTCCAAGGATGGAGACTGCACCTTTAGGCAACCTGTTCCAGTGCTGGACTGCTCTCATGGGGAGTATTCAATATATCTAATCAGCCTCTCTTGCTTCAGATTATGCCTGTTGACTTGTACTCCTGCTATACATCCCTTTAAAAGGGCTTGTCTCCATCTTCTTAATGGCCTCTTCATAGGTATGACTGATGTTGAGACAATACGAACTGTTTGATTTAGTTAACAAGGTTAAAATTATAATTTTAGGTGATTCAATTTGGAGAACACAGTGCTTGTGGGAGCAGAGAAATGGGAAATAGTTCAAGTACCTGATTTTGAACATTTCTGCTACTGTCTGTGTCCTTCTAGTGAAAGGATAAAGGTCACATTGAAAGAATCAGTGGAAATATAAGCTGGGAGAACACTGATCTTTCTTTACTACTTAAACTGAAAACACAAATAACAGAGCAACAAACACTAGTATTGATCCTAATAGTTTTTCAGAAATGGCTTGAAACCATGGCAAACTCACACCAGGTGAGCATTAAAGAGCTGACAAATAAGCTTTTCTAGTGACATTTTTTGTTTGTTGTTTCAAAAGTTCTTATTCCAGTGTGATGTTTTGCCAACTACACAATTGCTCCCTGGTATGCTAACCACCCCTCGGGCCATGCTTTGTGTTCCTCTGAATAGGTCATGAGAAATTCAACTCTCAACGGTAAAGGCTTAAGATCAGTGCTTTAGCACTAATGTACATAAACTCTGCCAAGTTAATAGTGTGCAAATAATTGTAAACCATTAGATAAATGTGTGTATATGTACTAATCCAGTATCAGTAGACTTCTGGGTGCAGTTTATGGGGACTCAACATTTTTGTTGAAAAAAGTGTTCAAATCCTAATTTGAAGCTGGATCCAATAGATGAGACTAAGGGTTTTGTGGCTACAATCTCCAAGTATTGATGGGTTATTTTGTCTACTGACTTCTGTGATTTAATATCTTTAGATTTCTGACTTTCAGGAACACAGAGTATATTTAAAGACTACAGTATCTGTAGAAATATTGAGGATCTTTGTAAAGATGATGTAAATGGTCCTGGAAACTTACAAGTCTTTTTAAATATTCTTTACCTTTGTTTTTAAGCATAAAATCCTGTAGCCTGGCTTCAGTTGAAAAGGGCATGGAAAAGCATGTTTTCAAATATATTGAAGATGTCATAAATAATGAAGTACTGACACAATTATTGCTCAATTTCTGTAATGAACTTAACATTTGTCACACATTTTTAAATATGCATAGCTGATGTGTGGTTAGGCTCTTTTTGCTGGTGCCCAGTGACAGCACAAGAGGTGATAGGTGCAAACTGAAACACAGGAGACTCTGTCAGAACATAAAGAAAAACTTTTTTAATGTGAGGGTGGCTGAGCACTGGCATAGAATCCCAGAGAGGTTGTGGAGTCTCCATAATTTGAGATGTTAAAGAGTTGCCTGGACATGGTCCTGGGCAGCCAGGCCTAGGTCAGCCTGCTTGGGAAGCATACAGATGACCTCCAGAGGTCCCTTGCAACCTCAGTCGTTCTGTGTTACGCTTCTTATGTCATTCAAATATAATTCCACTTTCACTATTTCTGTGTGGGTTGAAACCAACCTTAGTGAAATATTTCTTCTTGGAGAAACATTTTTTCATAGCTCTACAGAATTGCAGGAGCAAAACAATATTTTATGCTCTCTAGTTTAAGAACTTTGGAGAACTGAAGTTTAGCCATGTACACGTTTTTTTTTTTTTAAGACTTTCT
>VZTL01005310.1:0-18215 GCA_013400535.1 Scopus umbretta
GTGTGTGTGTGTGTGTTTGTGTCCATTTTGCATTGTATTCAGTGTTTCCAAATGGATGCAATTATGAGTCAAAATAAATTATTAGAAATTATCTGTGAAGTGGCCTGTTGATTTATGCCAACACACTCAGCCAGGTCAAATGACGAAACGCTGCCATCATCTCGTGGCTACTTAGCTGTGAGTTGGACTTGGGAATAAGGGAGCAACAGGCTAAGGAGAAGGTAGGAAACAAGTGTTCTTCCAGTTCTGCAAAAGTTGACCTTTGGGTTTGTTGGTGTTGGGATGAAACAGAGACCTGCTTGCCAGTTCTTACCACCATGGAAACTGGGGATATTCCCCTGCGGTGGGGATTTGAACCTGGATCTTGCATCCAGAGAACAATCCACTATCAGATACTGAGTGTTTGTATCTGATCAGGTTCCTAGCCTTTTTGTCCAGTGTCTTGCTTTCCCTCCTATGCCTGCACACAATACATCCAGAACCCCAAAAAGGAACAATCTCTTCCTTTAAACCCTCTCCTAAGCCATGTTTGGAAATGACATGGATATTCTCTGTGCAGATAGTGAGAAGAGACGTAGCCTTTGATCCTGTCGGTATCTTGGGACATCTGCTGAAAGGCAAGATGACTTTTAATGAGTAGAATCACAGGTGCCTTTGATTGTTCCCAGAGCTCTGCTTTGATTTGCCTGGGTGGCGCTTCCATCTGCTGTTCAGCTATTTCTCTTTGAAGATCACTTTGCACTCGCTGCCAACAAGGACCATGCGCTATCTGAACCACGTCTGTAGTTAGGCGAGAGTGGTGTGTGCAGAAGGGTGTCAGACTTCTAACACCCCAGCAGCCACCAGTCTCATTAACTCCAGTGCTGATGACGGGGACACACGAGACAACCATCTCTCCCCAGCTTTTATTTTCTCCCCTTGTGGCTTGCCATGTCGTTCCCACACAGCAGGAGCACGTCTGGAGCATGTGCTGGGGAAGGCCAAGGTGCACTACTGCGGCTGGTGTCCATAACACATAACAGGTCTGCAAAGATGCGAGCTGCGGATCAGACTGCTGTGGTTCATAGACTCTTCCCAGGCTACCTACTGTCCCCAGCTACAGTCTTGTTTGCCTGGGGGGAGCAGAGGAAATTGTCTAACACTTCAGGCACTGTTTCAAATCCAGTTTGAGCTGGGCCTGGGAGGCTTTAAGAGACTGGTGTACAGATTTACTGAGAAGAAGATATTTCTGTGGTCAAGGTTTTTGGGAAAGCATGTAAAAACTCTGGAGGGCAGATGTCAGCTGGGGATGGGGTTGGGTAGAATGGGAGTTTGCGATCCCTTCAGGATTCTGCATTTGCTGATGTACCAAAATGAAAATCCTCCTCCTTCCCTGCGCAGGAGAAGGAAAGTCTGGCTGTGCAGCCACCTCCCTCTCTTGCTAAGAAAAGCAAGGAGCTGACAGGCAGGAGCGTGCCTGAGCTGTGAGAGTGTGGGCTGATGACCAGCATTAAGGCACTGACATCTGCATTTAACCAAGCGCTGGAGCAGGAGCGATGCTGTGGCACAGCCGGAGGCTGAAGCCGTTTCCTCGGTCTGACAAGCCCTCTTGCGTGTCACCCTCCTGCTGGGAACTGTTTGCTGGAGCTTTAATTTGCAAAATGCTAACATCATGTCAAGGATTTTAGGGGTGTCCTGTGCAGTCTCTTAACAGCATCATTAGGCACAGCCCCTGCTTCTGCCAAGGAGGTATGAGTTGTTTCAGCCAAGGGTGGATTGAATGGGGAAGTTGAGGGGCTTCTCCATCTCCCCTTTGATTCTGACCGAGTTCAGTATGGATGCGCCTGATCCTCAAACATCATCCCTTTCTCTCAGCTGGATCCAGCTGAGGCTTCAGCTCTGTGCTAGCATGGAATTAGCAGTAGGCAAGAGCAAAGGTATGTCAAAGTACAGCTCCTCCTGGAACACCTTTATTGGCTTCTTACTGCTGGAACTGTCCAGCAGAAGAGCATCTTAATAGGATAATCTTTGTCAAAGCTGCTAAGAATAGAAGAAAACTCTAGAAGGTAAGAGCATTGGAGGCAAAGGCCAGTTTTCAAAAGTAAGTTTGAGTACTTCAAGTTCTGGGTGGGGGAAGCTGTGCTCCACACAAGCAGCATTATTTTCATGGGAGGTGAGTGGGAGCTGTGGGCCTCGAGGACAAAATGTGCAAGTGTGGCATTGCTGAAGAATCTGCAGTTCAGTAAACTGGATGCACCCCTGAGTAGCCAGTGCTTTGGGGCACCCTGTTTAGTGTGTGAGAGATGTAGATTCAACCTCTGCTCAGCCTGTTGCTAGGGTCAAGACCAGGCTGCACGTGGGCTCATTCGCTCTACTGCTCCGTACTCCTGCTGCTCCCCTTAACAGCTCTGGTGTGTCCTGTCTGCAGCTGCTTGCAGTGCTACCTTCTCTCTTGCTGAGAAAGCCCTTGTGTCCTCACCTTTCATCCTCTGGCTCACTATTCTCCTCCTGCTGTGAATCCAGATGAAGGGTGGGCTGGAGACTTTCCCTGCTGTGTTCATTGCCAAGCCCTGGTAAGGAGGAAGTCCTCTTAGGAGGAAAAAGCCACCGGTAACCTGGGAGCGTAAGTGCTGGTTCTGGCGTGTTCCAGGAGCTCGTTAGGCACTACATGGGAGAGGCTTCCAAGGGGAGAGGGCAACCTAAGAGAAAGTGCATTGCTGCTGCTGTGCTGCCACAGCTTGCCGCTACTGGCACCGAGCGTGGCTGCTGGCTGCACTGGGGCATTAGTTTGGTAGCTCGGCCCCTAGCTCCGCTCCTCCCTGCCTCTTTGGCTCAGTCCTCTGTGAAAGACGCTGTCCTTCTGCAGTGCCCGTTCTTCCCCGCAAGACGAGTTATTCAGCCCTCTCTCAGCTTGTCGCTTCCTCTCACAATCTGCCTTTAATGCAGCCAGATGGTCTGTGCTCGCCCACACTCCGTGCAGGCACCTTCAGCTCCCTGTGCTTGGATAATGCTCTCATCCGACCTGCTGGCGGTCGGGTCTGTAATCAGCCTTTGGGAGAGGGTAAAGGGTTCGTGTGCTGTAGAGGATGGCTGTGGGAGGTAACCTGGGCGTGACAGTCATCTTCAGACCTGCAGCGAGAGTCTGCTCGACAGCCTGGCTTGTGTGGGCAGGGAGGCTCTCTGACCACGTCCCTGTGAGTGCTCCGCAGGGACAGACTCCCCGCGCTAAAGCTCCGGAGCCTGCTGCTGTGCCTGGGCACCTGACCTGTCCTAAACCGCTTCATCTGCAGTGCTTAGTGCTGGTCTAGGTCCATGACCCTGGATTTCTGTCCGGTGTCATTCAGTCAGCCACTAACACATTTGCACCGACAACTCAGTTGTGCTCATTTCAGATTTGGGTTTATTGGAAACTTTCAATGCATACACAGGATTTAAAAATTATCCAATACGATGGGTAACAGTAAACAGTCTTCTTCCTGGCATTACCTAAGTGTTCCCTGTAGTGCCAAATGCTTTTGGAGAGAACTTTGCCATCTTGTTGTGAGGGGGAAGCTATTCCAGATTCCTGCCTTATGCTGTTGCTAAGACAAGACATACTGTACCTTAATGGCATTACCCTATCTGCACTATGCTGCAGGTTAAGGTTAAACAGTGATAAGAAACTTTCATTTTAATCTTGTCAGCTTTAGCTTATGTAAAAATACAGTCTGCCTTTTTCTTGGATTTTTGGTTTTTTGAAGTGCTGGATCAAGTGAGAAGGCCCAGACTGACTTGCACAATACATCCTTAAATACTACAGTTACCCAGCTTGGAAAATGTTTACATGACAAGAAGATAGTGACTCATAAACTTGGAATCACTGCTTGCCACCAAAATCAAAGCACTGTGCTTGCGAGCTGGCCAGTGCTGTGAACTAGGCAGTCTCTTGAAAAAGAATCCAGGGTTTAGATTGTCCATATGCGATGCTGTGATCTGGACTGTTAGTAAATATGATTTACATAAATAGTTCTTCCCTCTCCTCCTCCCATCCAACTTTCCCTGGTGCAGTTAGCTAGAAACTGTTCTCTGGGTTGCCAAGTTCGCAGTAGTGGTTAGGGGTCAGCTGCGAGTCAGGTCTGTTTGCTCTCTGAGCAAGCTGTGTCACCCTATGGAGTACTGGCAGCGGAAAAGCGCTAGGTTACTGCTTAAGGAAAAATAGGTGCAGTTCAGTTCTGTGCTTCCTGTGGTGGAGGAGGATTTGTGTCAGTGCTGCAGTTCTGTGTATAGAAATGGTCTTGGCCTGAAACACACCCTGTGCTAGGTTTTGGTTACCTAGGCCTCACTGCCAGCAGCCAAGAGACCCCTATGGAGAGTTCACATGAGGAGGACCTTGTGGGGAATAACCCGCTGGAGTGCAAAGTTTCATCAGATAAGTTTCTATATAGGCTTCGTTTACGACAGCAGTGGCCCCAGGGAGCTTCCTTTGGCTGTAAGACCCTTTGCACTGGACAGGACTTCCCCTTGGATTTGTTTCAGTCAGTAGGAAGATAGCATGGAACAGAATCAGTCTTTTCGTCCTCTTTCTCAGGTTCCTTTGACTTCTGTCGTGTTTGGAAGTCAGGGAGAATTTCAGCTACTCTTCTACGTAGCTGGTTTCTCCTTTCCTCTCTCTCTCTCTCCTTTTTCATCAGTAATGGGTACTGCCTCCACGCCTCGAATGCATTCAGCATGAGTCTCCTTATGGGGACACAAAGAACAAAGTGATGACATGCAGATTTGTGCATAACATAGCAGGTAATCAAAAGATGCCTTCTATTTGAGGGGAGAAATCCTCTAAAATGCCTGTGGGATTTGTCCTTTCTGCTGCCAGTCAGGGCTGTGACATGTTAAACCACCCCATTAATATGTCTGTCATCCCAGGGAAAGATAACACATTGCCCTTCTCTATTCATCTCCCCCAAGAATTTTACTCCTCCCTCTGACAGGATTCATTAGCTGGTGTTTGCTTAGCACTCTGAAGATGAAAGATGTTTCATGAAGAATAAACAGGGTCTCTGAAAGCAGTTTCTTCAGGAAAAATGCAGGCTCGTTTCGTCCAGACCAAGCACTTGGGAGCGCAGGCAGCTGGGCTCCAATTCTTACTTTGTAATCACCCCACCAAAGGTGCCTTGCCCTAGGTTCCCTAACGGGCAATAGGGAGCAACAGTCCTTTCTAAAGAATAGTTTGCTATGTCAAGGTCTGAACTGGCTTTTGCCAGTCAGTGGGGGAAGAGGCAATGAGGAACGACAGGTGATTATGTTCCTAACATGAGGTCATATACAGAATAAGTCCAGTCTCTTCCTGGGTATGAATTTTCCCTGGTTCCTCCAGTTAGCTGGCTTGTTGGGTTAAATCATGCGCTGTTCTGGTCTTACTGACATGGCAAGCTAGAACAGGTTTGCTCTACCGCATAAGAGGTGAATTTAATTTAATTCCTCCTCCAAGGTGCTGTGGATCCTGTTTGGGCTATGCACAGGCGCAGCCTATCCATGACAGCGTGCAGCTGACATGCTTTCATGGTTAGGTAGGTGAATGCGCTTCTGTTTTCTGCTGAAGTTTGACAATAGTTTTTTTTCCTCCTGTTAACATGCACAGCTAATACAGTTATGGGACAATGAGTGAACTGGGTGCGTCCAGCTCCAGTTGTGATTGGTACGACTGTCTGCTGTAGTTCTTACTGCCAAGTCAGGCTGACGATGGCATAAACTGAAACATTCCTTAAGTAGGGTTTCTAGTTGATCAACTTTGGATTTGTGAACTAAATCAACTGCTGTGGACAAAACAATACAGCGTAATTCCTGCACAATCATTTGGCTTGCTATAATTGTACTTAAAGATTTTCCTACGGCAGCTTTAGCAGAAGCTGCATGGCCAGATCTGCTAATCAGCTTAGAAAGTTTCAGCCACTTATCCGCTTTCACTGTATTTTCGCTCAGCAGATTTAAAAGTCCTGTGAAGGGTACCACTAAATTTCCTTTTCCGGGCTGCATGGCAAATTCTTCCCACAAACCTCTGTTGATGTTGCCTGTGCATATCACAGAAGCAAAATATCAGCAGTAAAGAACATGTTTCACATGTTCTTGGGGAGCAGATGTGTGACCTGTCAAAAGTAGTCTCTAAAATAATCTACAGGGTATATTAAACCCAAGTAAAGAACTGCTGGCAAGGGAATGCACTTACTTATTACTGTGTTCAATAGCAATCTTCAGCTTCTCCCATAAGGTAGTCTTTTCCTCCATGATCGTATCAAACCATGCCCAGAAGTACTTCCTCATGAGGCAGGTTGCATGGAGGGTACTCGCTCTCTCCTCCAGAGTAGAGAGATAATCCTTGTACTAGGGAAGGAGGACAGAGAAAGAGGTGAGAATGGCTTCTTTCTCCTAACCCCCAGCTCAGTAAGCAGAAACAGAGCAGTGCTGAGACTGTGGCAGTGAAGGGTAATGGGGACAGGAGTGGAGGAAAATCAGCAGGAGCGGGGTGAAAGAGTGCCAAGGTATGGAGGTGGGGAGCATACGCAGGAGAGCGTCCTGGCTGGAAGAGAACGATGGAGAGTGGAAAGCTGAAAGAGGTCTCTGAAGAAGGGAATGATGTTGCTGGAAGGAGGACAGTGTAACTCAGCAAAGGTTGGGCTGCAGGTGTGTGAAGTGGCGCAGTGGTGAGGGGAAAGTGCAGCAGTAGCTAGCTCGCTTGGTATCATTTCTCCACTGTGGCGGAGGCAAACCTTCAGCCAGTTCCTGAAGCCCCGTCTCAGCAACGTATGGGAATAGAAGTCCTCGGCCCGAGACACCTTCTCCACGAGGCTCCCCTGGGTGTGCTGGAGCCAAGTCATCAGGTACTTCCTCTGCAGGCCCAAGCAGTAGTGCCTTTGTGCCACCTATGTAAAGACAGCAGAGACAGTAGCTAGTTACTTGGGCTACGGAGTACATAAACATAAAGCTACAGAAAACTGGGTATGCCAGAAAATTACCTCAGCTTTTTGGGATCCCCAAAATGCAGATGTCTGATGGCTGAAATAACTTACAGGGTATTTTCTCACAAAGAGGGGTCAGCATAAGGAACAAGACCAGTCTCTCTATCAGGCTACTGCTGTGTCACTTCTAGAGAATATTCTTTTGAATTAGATGCTCAGTTTGACCTATTGTGAATGGAGCAGAGGCATGGCCTCTAACAGTTTAGTCCAACCCCGTCCATAATGCTGACCAGCAGGGTGGACTTGCAGAGCAGCTGCTATCCCTCTGTTTCTTTCTAGCCAGAGGCCTACACGCATTTGGTCGAGTACGGCAAGTAGCCGCAGTTCCAGTGACTTAACTGGAAGCTTGCCAACTTAGCCCTGGGCTCTGGCTAAATCTTCAGGATACGGTTGAGTGTTGTTAGTCCACCCCTGATCAGGCATGCCAATTCAGTCGTGTACGGAAGTGTTTTGTTAGCAATATTTATGTGTCAACATCTAAGACGCTACCACTTGCTACTCTGTACTGAAGGTATGTCCAGGCTAGAACAGATCACTGGATTATCACCTGCGGTGTCCTACCTCTAGCACTGGCCAACGCTGCGCCAGCAGCGACTCCAGAGAGAGGGAAAGCCCTAGTGATGGGCTGGGGTTAACTACTATAACTACAGTCGCTTGGCGGTGTCTTACTGATTAGCTTTGCTGTGGAGCAAGAGAACTGACAGGCTTATGTCATATAACTTCAATTTATTTTTTTGGCTGTATCATACTAAACTAACTCCCACTGTGTTATTGGCATCAAGTCATGTGGTAGTTAGTACTACAGAGAAGTGGAGGCTAACAAAAGATGACTTCTCATTAGACTGAAAAGCATTCCTTTCTCTGTCCTTCTGGTTCCTGTTTAATCAGTTATTATAAATGAGGAGGCCAGCCTTGTGGGTTTTTGATGACCTTTCATGATTATTGTCAGATGGGCTGATTTAAAGAACTAATATAGGGCAGGGTGTGCAGGGAGAATTTTTGCTTTTTATATCTCTACCTGGCTTAAGAGCCTATTAAGGTTTCTGCTGAGTGCTTACATGCATTCTTTTTCCCTTCCTCCCATGGCACCGGTCCTTTCCTGTATCCTCAGCACTTACCACCAGGTTTTCCTTGGCTTGCTCCTTCAGCCTTTTCCATGGCACCATTCCTAACTTTCTCAGCAGGACCTTCTCATAGTGATCTCTGGCCTTTTTCTGGAGCTGCTGCTCTTTCTCCAGCCTCCTTTGCTTCTCCAGCTCTTTCTACAATACAAAGAGCAGTAGTTTTAATTCACTCTGGATGATGATGATGTTAAGCAGTGACAATACATTGTCATACTGGAGCTGGAGGTTCTGACCTGACAGGAAATGAGGATCTGCATCACCTTAAGCAGTGCAGACCAGACCAGATAAGACCCCATGTACCAGAACATGGGGTAGAAAGCAAAGCAAACTGTCCTGAAAATCCTCATGGAAGACAATGGTTTTTTTGGACATTTCCTTAGGCTGCGTATCAGCATGTAGCCTTCCCTCAGCACTGCAGTTTGGTGTTATTGTAGCAGACATATAATCTACAGCTATCAGCAGTGCTGATGTAGCAGGAACCTCGTTTTGATGGGCCTTCATCAGTGTGGGGAGGGGTGCTTTGGTGAGCTTGAGAAGGGCAACTCTGTATGTTTATAAAACTAGATTGAAAACCTGCCCAAAAATGATTCAGAGTTTACACATGGACCCTACCACTTAATCTAGCCTAAATAGTAGGGGAGGGTTGTGGGTATTACATAACTGTACAATATTACTTTTGACTGAGACTCAGGGATGAAGGTCAAACATCCTAAAACACTCAATCCAAGTAGAACAGTACTTACAGGTCAAATTCCTGTAGGATTTCAAATGTGCTATTTGGGTTATAAGGACAGGTTATTTCCAAGTAACAATAATGAAGTGGGGCTATTCCTAGGCTAGCTCCAAGGAGAGGATGCTTCTGTTCTTCAGGTGGAAAGTTGTCCTATATCAAGGACATATCTGTCAGGCTTGTTTACTTTTAAGTTGTGTGTTTGTCACTGGTATCATTGTGAATGCTGGAGGGGGATACATGTGGAAGGAGCAGCCTGAAAGTAGGCCAGACATAGAATCATAGAACAGCCCAGGTTGGAAGGGGCCTCGAAAGATCATCTGGTCCAACCTTTTGTGGGTAAGGGAGCCTGTATGAGGTTATCTAGAACCCTGTCCAGTTGCATCTTGAAAAAACCTGGTGACAGGGACTCTTCCACATCCCTGGGGAGGTTGTTCCAGTGAATGATTGCTATCACTGTAGAAAATGTATTTCTTATATCAAGATGAAACCTCTCTCAGTGCAACTTGTACCTGTTGCCACTAATCTTCTCCATGTGGCTCCTTGTGAAGAGAGAGCCTCGGTGCTCTCTAAAGCAGCCCTTTAAGTACTGGAAACATGCTGCCACTGTGGGGGCTTATGTGGCTATACATCAGCAGTGTACGTCCACCAGCTGGGACCTTGAGTCCTGCCAATGAGACAGAGACAGTATATACTTCATAGTGCATTCGGTCCACAGCCTTTCCCCTAACATTGCCAAAAAGGGGGAAGGTGGTGATACAGTGGGTGCTGTGCTGTGAAACTCTGCTCTACTAATGATGACCTTTAGTTCACACTATTCTCGCTGCTGACTGAGTGCTAATGGGTAATGGCTCTTCTTCCCTATCCCTGCTAAAGTGGGGGGAAACAGGTGAGGTGTTTGGTCACCAGCTTCTGCTGCCTTCTCTCCTCCCGTTGCTTTTCTTGCTGAGCTTCCTTTTCCTCAGCCTCCTTCCTCTGTCGTGCTTCCTCTTCAGCCTTCATCTGGGCCTTGAAATGGAGAAAAGGGAGGAAGGTAAAATTTAATTCGGCACATGTGACCTTTCCAAATCACATAGACCATTAAGCTTTCCCAGTATTCCCCTAGTATTGACCAGCACCTGAAATTTCAGAAGGATGCAGATTTTGTCACATACTAGACGTGCTCTGTGCTGGCCAATGAACTGTGGAAGGGAGAGGAAGGAGGGACTGTTCCTTCTACTACATATATATATACACACATATATGTGTGTCTTTCTCTACTGCCTACATATATGTCTTTCTACTACATATATATATATATGTCTTTCTTTGCCCTAAGTTACAGTATTTGCCCACTGTTCCCCTAAAAATATTTAAACCATATACCAAGTTATTGATAACCTGATTGCTGAAGTCAGTTCTGGACTCCTGGGCTCTGAAGTTTTACGTCTACATGCAAAGCAGCTTTACAGGTACCCAAACACTTCTTTCCCCAAACACTGAAGATCAAAGAAATTGTTTTACTTCAGTACTGGTCATCCTTGGCACAATATCCTTCTCTGAATGTTTATCTACTCCCCTTGCAGACCCCACTCCGCTTGCATTTCACAAAGCTTTTGCTCTTTGTGTATGCATCAAAGGCCTAAAACCCACACCAACCACAATGCATGATCACTATGACTGTGCTTCCTGATCTCCAAGATTGTGGCAACTGCAGCTAGGGAAACCTAACCCGATTCTTGTCTGTCCGCTCTGTGGTTGAAGTGTTCTCGAAGGCTCATTTCAGCCTCCTCTGTGTGTGAGTGCATCTCTCTTGCTTGGAGAAGGAAGAACTGCTGGTTGTTCTAGGACTCCAGTTCTGAGCTTTCTAATCCTAATGCAACTTACTATCAATGTTTTCAGTAACAGCTCAATGCCCTGAAGCTAAGAAGGCTCCTCTGTTGGATGTGTATCACAGAATTTATATATTAACTATGCAAATACTGTCAGTATATTCTCTTCAGCAGAGATTTGCTAGAAAGATGCAGGATTTTTACTAGGTCAGACTGCACATCCTCAAGCTGCACGTGACCAGACAGGAAAGGCAGTGGAGGGGAAACCCACCATTGCCAGGCCCAATCAAGTGGATCTCTGCAAGCACTTCCACCCTTCCCATCCTTGGCAAGGACAAGTTACGGTCATGAGGTGAGCGTGAAAGAGGTGGTTGCAGGGTGGCAAGGGAGGCTGCTTCTAGAATCGCAACTGCATCGACACGAAGTGTCTGCCTGCGATATGGCAGGGCTAGTGGGGTCACTGAACGCAAATGCAGCAATAACGACTTCTCTTGATGCGTGCCGGACATCTGCTTTCTCACAAGCTATAAAACTCCTGTTTTAGATAAAGGGCCTTTTCTTGGTCCTCGACTCCAGGGTTAAAACAGCATTTCTTGTAACTGGAATGACGTGAAAGAGACTTTATGTAATTTTTCCACTTTCCTTACCAGTTTTTCCTCTTCTCTTCGTTGTCTGGCTTCTTCTAGTTTCCTCCTCTGCTCTGCCCGCTGAGTTGCTCTCTCCTCCATAGCTACAGAAACAGAGGACATAAGGCTTAATAGAAATGAGCTATAGGATAACGACAGAGGTTGGGTGAACAAGGATGGTCACTTCACTCTACTGCCTGGCCTCTGTTGACCTGGCAATGCCAGCACAAAGGCACTCACTTTCTGCTGCTTCTTAGAGCTGGCAGTGTCATGAATGAGGAACCCACAAACATTTATAAAATGATTCAGGACTATTCCAATTAGATTCACTCCACCCTCCTTGGTTGACAGTCACAGCCATGAGGCTCAATTATGAAAGGAGCTGTGTCTAGAGGTTTTATCCCTGTCTTCCCTGATTGAGTGCTGAGTCTCAGGGCACCTGATACAGCAGCAATTGCTATGAGGTCTCCAGTAAGCTCCAATTGCTTATTTGAAGAGGGACTTCATGATGGAAAGAATCCCTGCCATAGTGACACACAGGCACTCGGTCCCACTAGTGAGAAACTACTGCTTAATGCTTCTTTTGGGAAATAAATTGCAATGTGGTGATCTTGCTGGCTATCGGTGGAAGTGTTACAGGGCCAATATGACCACACAGCACATGCCAGTGGAGTTGAGAACCCATGCTTGCTTCTTCTGAAGTTGCAAATGAAGCACAGGCTGGAGCAATTGATAACTGGGGGGCATTTAAGTGTTACGACCACAATAGGTTTCCTCAGTTTATTTTCTCCTCTCAGCTGTCTCAGGATTGTCTGTCAAGAGAAAATTATCTAGTGATAACTTATTCATTGAATTTTTGGGGGATCTTCAAACAATAGCACTTGAGTGCTCTGAAAATGTGCTTACTGTCCCTAAGCTGTACAGAGGTCAGGCAAATCGGAATGAGTGATGGCTTGGACTGGGTAGCATTGGAGCTGAACGCAGTTAATGAAAGGCAGCTACTAATGCCCAGCTATTACGGCCAAAAAGCTCTGGTGATCCCCAAACTGTTAAAGCATCACAGTAATCATATTCCAGTCTTTCATGCAGACTGTGACCCCCAGTTGATATGGAGGAACGTGACCCAGGGATATAACAGAACCTGATCTTAATTTACTGCATGAAAAGGCGGTGCTGCATGTTTCACACGTATATGCAGTTCCAGTGGGGCCAGAGAAGGGGAGATATCTCACAGAAGGCGGCTCCTTCCCCAGCCTAGCTCCTGTTGTCTCACAAAACATTGGAAAGGCACTTAATTCCCTTTGAAATCTCAATACCTCTGTCAAAGTTAGATGAAAGTGATTGGTCACTTAAGTGTTACTTGGATGTGCAATGAAAAGAATAAGATTGACAGCAAATCCTGGTAGAGCTTCTCTCTCTGAGCCTTGTCACACCAGAAACAATCACAAGTGTTAGGAGTAACCACTACCACAACGTCCTAAGCATGGACTTGAGGGGCTTGCAGTGGCCCAGGTTTTACAGATGCCTGACTTGGGCATGAAAACAGCTCACCCTCTCACAGCACTGGCCAGGCTGGGAAAGAGAGTGCTGATTTTTACATGTGTACTGTCATCAACCAGCAAGGCTGAGGCAAAGAAACAGAGAAGTTTCCAGACAAGCTGTTGGGGAAAAGTGGTCTGGAATGGTCTTTGCCATCTCAAACAATACCTTTCAGTATGGGATGAGTTGAGGTCAGCCGGCTCGAAGGCCTCCTGCCTTGCATCGCTCCCCTTGTGTTTTCTGGCCCATGAGAAACACGTGGACTATGAAAGGAAAGAGTAAAAAATTCAGCAATGAATGTGGTCAAATGATGTCTCACACCTACCACCTATGGTTGAGAAACGGCCCTTGTATTGTCTATTTTCCATTGTGCTGCATTTTCATTCTGAATCCCTGATACAACTTTCTTCTGCTTGAAATGGGATTAATGATACATCCTTGCAAAGGAGCTGAGCACCCAGGGATGCTGCATGTTCTGAAATACTGAGGATGACACTGTCTTTTTTCTTAACTGAATAAATCCCTGCTGCTACTGTGTGTGACGCTCTAGAGTTGCTGTTTCTAAGTGGATCCTGTGTGGATCACATGGTGTTGAGCCACTGCAAAAAGGGAGAAGGACGGAGAACTGTGGTCAGCCTGATACTACCCTTGAGGCTAAGTCACAGGTGAGAGGAAGAGCAGATAGCACTAGCATGACTGAAGTGTGCCTGGCAAATTCTGGCTCAACTTGAGTAGGAATGAGACATGCTGACTAACTGACCCTGCTTTATTGAAGGTATATACCTCAAATGGGTTGTATTCTTGCATCCGGATTGTTTTTCCCTCTTTGGTTTTTCCTCCCTGGTTTGTGAAGCAGAGTTGTTAAGTGGCTGGGTTACAGCCACAACTTGTGCTGTCTCTTCTTTAGCTCTGCTCAGCCTCTGGTTTTCCTGCAGTTCAAGGATCAGCTCTTGCTGTTTCTGAAGCTGCTGCCTCTGTTCCTCAATCAGACGTTGCTGGAAGGCATGACGGTGCTCGAAACGGCTACCATAAGCAGGAGCTGTCTTTCGACCAGGTGCCTGAAACTGCTGGGGGAGAGTGGCTATTTGATTCCTGTACACAGCCTGGTCCCGGGCACTTCGGGCTGCATGTTTTAGGGTAATCTCCCAGGCAACTTTAGGTTTTCTGTAGGAATGAGATGTATGAGCAGCATCCCAACAAGAGTGGTCTCTGGTCTGGTCAGGCTCTTTCTGTATGAGGCAAGTTTCAGCTGGCTAGGGGAAAAAAAAGAGAAATTAGGAAAATTTGGCATTGATTAAAACCAAGCACTCTTCTGCCCTTGCTGCACAGTAAGTGTTTCTTTAATGGAAATCTAGTGAGATACCTGAGAAGTAGGGTAATCTCAGCTATACAATCTTTAGCCAGTTCCTAGCCAGAGCAGAGGGGCCTCGTTATGCACAAAATAGGAGGTTGTGGGAAAGAACTGTTAAGGAGCTGTGTGCCATTTCACTGGGAGAAAGAAATCCTGATCAGGCAAGAGCTCTGGCAGGAATATATCCTATTTTGTTAGGGAGCACAGCTCAGGACAGCTCATTTCTCAGGGATTAGCACACTCCGTTTTGGACTGTGTTGTCCCCACTCAGCACTCAGATGGAGAATAAAGGAAAAAACAGTTGTTGAAGTGAGCTACATGGCTGATCTACTGGATAGTCCCTTTTCAGATGGAAGAGAAGACTACAAGGTGCTATTTCCTCATGCCTCTTCTCCAGCTTTGACAGGTATTACCATGAAACTGGTGCACAGTGGGGAATGAGGCTGCACCTTTTCTGACACGTGGTCTTTCTCTGAAGAGGCATCAGATGTAAGGTTTGCTTTCTGATTCCTAGGTCAAACCCCAAATTTTGTCCCATCCTTCCAGCACAAATTTTACCAGTGCATCAGAAGAAAAAATACGGGCCTACTACGATGATATAAGCACTGCAGGAAATCAACTTTTGCTGACACTTAAGCAAACGAAAAGCTTGTAATATGTGTGCATGAGTTCTCATGCTGGGATCAGGACACTGCTGTGGTACAGGTTTTACAGACAGAAAGGAAGGGCAGGCCTTGACCTGACAAATGACAATTTAAGGAAGCAACCTCTGATTCTCCTCTCCTACCTCCTTGTGATATGCATTATCCTGAAAGAGCCAGTGACAACTCTTTTTCCCCATGCTTAAAATCCAGATAACTGCACTGGCATGACAAAATCTCTTGTTATGCAGTCAAGTGTTATTCTTTTTCAGTCTAAACAGGCATCAAAGATGTACCTAACCTCTCAGCAAAAAAACCTTTTGCTTGCAGGGGGCAGAGGTCATTGCAACTCACAGTAAATGAAGGGTTGTTCTCTGGCAGCATTAGAGACTATTTATTTTTAAAACTCATCAACTGTCCTTCACATTTGCCTCTGATTTTTAAAGACTTCCCTCCTGAACAGTTGCAGGCAGGTATTTGGGGGTAACCTTGGGAAAGAAGCCTTCCTCTGGAACAAGGTACCTTTATTTCAGATTGCACAAAAGAATTACTTTGTACAAGTACTGAGATGCCAATAGACAAAACTACATGGGAAGGAGATACCTTGTCTTGCTGCAAATCTTGATGATGGTATACTTCTGCTGTCCCAGGCTTGTTAACCTCCAGTGGCCTGTCCAGAGCACCCTTCCCCAGTGCCACTGTCTCTAGCAGCTGTGCCATCTTTCTCTTTGTCTCTTCCCTCTTGAGCTGCAGCTCTCGCTTTTCTGTCTCTGCTTGGCTCCAGCGTTGCCACGCCAGAAAGCAGCAGCGCAAAAGACGTCGCTGGTTATGCTCTGCAGACACTTGTGTTTTCCTGGAAGAGAAAGCACTTGTGTTATGATAGGAGTGAGGCTTCTGCCCAGGCCTGCCTGAAACAGCTGCATCAAGTACAGCAGTCCAGGCCATGGCACAAGGCCCCGCAACTTCCCAAGTATTTTTGTCGCTTAACTGTGAAGGCCCTCCAAAGCTGTACATAGTTTCTCCAAGGAGGAGCGGGAGGACGGAAAGGGTGCCCATTAATTTGAAGCGACTTTCCCTAGTTCACGTTTTGCAATTTTCTTTGTCATCCTTAGGCTGTAGGATAGGTGCAAAAGAGGTATCCTGTTCCCTTGCCAGCTACATAGTTAACAGGGGAGGTCCCAGACAACTGGAGGCTTGCTAATGTGACGCCCATCTACAAGAAGGGCTGGCAGGAGGATCTGGGGAACTACAGGCCTGTCAGCCTGACCTGGTACCAGGGAAGATTATAGAGCAGTTCATCTTCAGTGCGCTCAACAGGCATGTGCAGGTGAACCAGGGGATCAGGCCCAGCCAGCGTGGGTTCACGAAAGGCAGGTCCTGCTTGACCAACCTGATCTCCTTCTATGACCTGCCTAGTGGATGAGGGAAAGGCTGTGGATGTTATCTATCTGGACTTTAGTAAAGCCTTTGACACTGTCTCCCATAGCATTCTCCTGGAGAAACTGGCAGCTCATGGCTTAGGCAGGTTTACTCTTCACCGGGTAAAAAAAAAATGCCTGGATGGCCGAGCCCAGAGAGTTGTGGTGAATGGAGCTAGATCCAGTTGGTGACCAGTCACAAGCGGTGTTCCCCAAGGCTCAGTTTTGGGGCCAGCCTTGTTTAATGTCTTTATCAGTGATCTGGACGAGGGGATTGAGTGCATCCTCAGTAAGTTTGCAGATGACACCAAGCTGGGTAGGAACGTTGATCTGCTCGAGGGTAGAAATGCTCTGCAGAGGGATCCAGACAGGCTGGATCGATGGGCCAAGGCCAATTGTATGTGATTCAACAAGGCCAAGTGCCGGGTCCTGCACTTGGGTCACAACAACCCCATGCAATGCTACAGGCTTGGGGAAGAGTGGCTGGAAAGCTGCCCAGCGGAATAGGACCTGGGGGTTCTGGTTGACGGACGACTGAACATGAGCCAGCAGTGTGCCCAGGTGGCCAAGAAGGCCAACAGCATCCTCGCTTCTATCAGGAATAGTGTGGCCAGCAGGACTAGGGAAGTGATCGTGCCCCTGTGCTCAGCACTGGTGAGGCCACACCTTGAATCCTGTGTTCAGTTTTGGGCCCCTCACAACTAGAAGCATGTTGAGGCGCTGGAGCGTGTCCAGAGAAGGACAACAAAGCTGGTGAAGGGCCTGGAGAACAAGCCTTATGAGGAGCAGCTGAGGGAACTGGGGTTGTTTAGTTTGGAGAAGAGGAGGCTTGAGGGGAGACCTTATCGCTCTTTGCAACTTCCTGAAAGAAGGGTGTAGCGAGGTAGGTGTTGGTCTCTTTGCCCAAGTAACCAGAGATAGGACAAGAGGAAATGGCCTCAAGTTGTGCCAGGGGAGGTTTAGATTGGCTATTAGGAAAAATGTCTTTACTGAGAGAGTGGTCAAACATTGGAACAGGTTGCCCAGGGAGGTGGTGGAGGCGTTCAAAAACGCCTCCATCCCTGGAGGCGTTCAAAAAACGTGTAGACGTGGCACTTCGGGACATGGTTTAGTAGGCATGGTGGTGTTCAGTTGATGGTTGGACTAGATGATCTTAGAGATCTTTTCCAACCTTGATGATTCTATTCTATACGGGGAAGCCACAGTGCCTCACCACACAGCCTGCCAGACACCTGCAAGAGCAAAATTTTCTCTGGCTGATAGGGAATTCATCCCATGGCCTCCTTAAAGAAAGGCACTGGCCAAAATGATCTCTGCCGTACTAGTACTGAAATAGGAAATAACTTTATTAATCAGGAATAAATATGGCACCTCATATTGTCTGGGGTCCAGAGCAAGCCAGGGTGAGATTTCCAGGAAAGATACCTACAGAGAGAGTGAGACGCAGGCTTGCTGGAAAGTGCTAAAGCTCTTGTTTATCTCTGTCCTCCTTTTCATCTGTGCCACAATGCTGCTGGCAGACTGCAGGCAATGTAGCAATTTTCTCAAAAAGCTACTGTTTTCCTCCTGATGGCTAACTGGCAAGCCCCTTTTACAGTTCCTGATCACTGCACAGCTCAAGTACTGCTTCAGTAGGAAGAATTCCACAGTGTAGGGTCACTACCTGTTTTGATCTTGGAGATGAACTTCCCACTGCTGTGTCTCCTGCTCTACTTTCTGGGCCCAAGTATAGTTTCTCCAGGCTCGCAGGGCCTTCAGTTGGCATTTCCAGTCAGCAAGGGCTCTGGCTTTTCCCATTTTAATTCTGTGCTCCAGAATGACTTTCAGCCAAGCAGAGAAATGTCGCTGCATGCACTGCATGGGAGAGTTTAAAAAAAAAAACAATGAGCAAGATACAGCCCATCACACAAATGCACATCCTCTCCATCCTTCCCCTTATCTGACTTTCTTTTTGAGATTCTTTTTAGAATCCCCACTTCCCACAATTACCGTGAGGGGGGAAAAAAA
>VZTL01005310.1:25907-59922 GCA_013400535.1 Scopus umbretta
CCTCCGAACCAGCGTTTAACGCCGCCACGTTTTGGCGCCCTTCACTCGAGCGCAGCACGGGCTTCCCCGCCCGCTGGCGGATCAAGCGGCCGTCGCTGCAGCCCTCCCGCAGACCCGGGAAGCCTCTTCTTTCCCCGGCCTGACCCCGCTTTTAAAAGCGGCCGGCGCCCCGCGGGGCCGCCCAGCGCCGGCGCCCGTTTGAGCCGTCGGGCCGCAACGTTGGAGCCCCCCTCACCCGCCCTGATTGGACCCGCGCCCTGCAGGGCGCCCCCTAGCGCCCTCCGCGCCGCCTCCCGGCAGGAGGCGCCGTTACCTTCGGTCTGGCCCCGGCGGTGAGGCGCCGCCNTGGCTTCCCCGGCGAAGGGAGGTGCCGGGACCTAGCGGGAGGCAGGTAGAGGTGAGGGACCTAGAGGGCTGCCTAATTTTTGAGCGTGTTTTGGCCAAACCCCTCTCAGCGACTTCACGGTCGTCTTCCCAGCAGAAGAACCAGCTTTAGAAGCAGCCGACTCTCAAAACTGGCTGGGTAAGTGGCAACTGAAAGGAAAGATGAACATCCTAAAGCTTGTTGGAAGCGCTCTCCTCCCTAGCTTGTGCAGTTGTTGAGCGGTGCGCATCAGTAGCGCTACCCAGAAAGGCACAGTGTGACTTCATGCTCTCCAGCAAGTCAGTGGCCACCGGGCAGTGAGGGTGAAAGCTCTGCCTTTTTGCCGCAGAATTCTGAGTGCCCTGGTTTGTAAGCTGTGATTCTTGAGCTCTGTGCCTCTGGTGCTTAGTTCTGTCTGTGCCTGCTTTGCTGCCTGATAGCTGGATGGCAACTGGCAGTGCCTAAACCAATCCCAAGTTCGGATTCCCAACCCCTAAGTATGGAAACAGAAGCCTTAGTTATAAAACCACCAACCTTTCTTGGCAGTTGTTTGCTTAGTTGATGTTTTTCATCATTTTTTCATTTTTCTGCAGGGCAGAACTTCATGAGGTCCTGGAAGAATATAAAGAAGGAGCTGCAAAATTTATAGGTAAAGTGTGTGTGTGTTTGCTTGTAGGTCTAGAGGGAGAACACGGGTGGATCCCACTGGTGCATTTTTAGGCAGTACAGTAAGCAGAAAGATGTAAGCGTAGGCCTTCCACATTTAGGCATTTTCTCACTCAAAGGGGTGCTAAGGAAGACTTGAAATAGTATGTTGTCACCAGTATGGCCAGAAATCCTTCAAACAGGTTGCAAAAATATGTAGTTTTCCTTTACTTTTCTTTTTCTGCACCCAGCCTTCTCCTTGGGGGCTTTAGCACTGACTGGGATAGGCTTAGGCCAGAAGCTGAGACTAGAACTGAGAGAGGTTTTACTGTAGCCCCCAGTCACTGCTGCAAATGAATCTTGCCAGATGCAATTTCTGACTTCTGATGAGGAGAACTAGAACTTCTCATGAAAACAGCCTTCTCTGTACAGCTGTTCAAGTACATTTCCTGAGAGTATCTATCTGCTCAAGCTGGCTTTTTTCATTCTCATAAAATAGTTTAGTTTCATCTAAAGATTTCCAACAGGAAATCTTCATCCGGTATGAAGAATAAACAGGCAAACTAAGCCACATCAAATCAGTCTCAGCTGGTGGACACTTCTGCCTTGAGCTATTCCTGTTCTGACAAGATGTTAGGGGAAGGACCCACGCTGGATTTGTAGGAGCTTTGGGGAACTAAAGCAGCAGGTGGAGAAGCTCATTTTTTCCCCTCTTCTTTGTTCCTGTCAGGTTAGCAGTTGGACTGTACTTGCTCCCTGTATTCTCCTTCCATTTTTCCATCTTAAAGAGTCAGTTTTAGGAATAAACTCAGTTTGACTTATGGATTGTCAAATGTAAAACAGTCAATGTTGCCATAGCCCTCAGCTACTGCACCAAGCCTTTGTGATCTTCATCAGTCTCTGTACTCCATTCTTGGAGCGGTTCCCGAGTGAAATCTTTATCTTAACACCTAGGTGATAAAAACGAGTAAAGCAGCAGTTCCTGTGTTTGTGACTATCCTGGGTTTTTCCTCTGGTTGTCTTCCCAGATCGGTAAAGGCCTGACTGCGTGTATTATGCAGCCAAGATCACTGTTGTCAGGCTCATGTGGTGAAGGAACCTGCATGCACAGGTTTGACATCTTGTGTGAATATCTGTATCGTAGCCTGTATTTATATCTGGGGAGGTAGCTCAGAGAACTGGAGGATGATCAGACAAGTCAACAAGCATCTCTGAAATGCTTTGTTTGTCCGCGTATCTCGGGCTACGCTGGGTATAGGGTAAACCCTGGCGAAGCGATGGCATGCCTTTAATTTCTATAATTTACAGACCATTCTTTGTGTATGGAATCTAGCAGGCTTTGCAGGAAAAAAACTTTTGAGTTGCTAATGCTCCTGTTAAAGCTGAGGTATTTTTATGCATGTTTTGTATGTGCCAGTTGCACATGCATTATGAATGTATAAAATAATGTAATTTATTATAATTTTAAAAAATGTTTAAGCATTTTTGTCTTCTGTACAGAGACCAAGCGCTCTCTCTTTTTTTTTTTTTTTTTTTGTTGTTGTTAAACACAGCAAAATTTTGGACGTGCATTTCATTACATAAGCAAAGTTATGGCTTGGATTTCCAAAGGAAGTTCACACCCAACTTTCAGTAAACTTCAACTGCTTTGGGACAACT
This sequence comes from Scopus umbretta, assembly GCA_013400535.1. Taxonomy (NCBI): domain Eukaryota; kingdom Metazoa; phylum Chordata; class Aves; order Pelecaniformes; family Scopidae; genus Scopus; species Scopus umbretta. Next base: position 28,576 of record VZTL01005310.1, read on the forward strand.
TGTTCCTTCAAGAAAAAATGAAAATCTCTTTATCTGAAACTTCTTGGAGGCTTCTCCACTTTCAGTGACTGCCTGTGAAGGGAAAGCTATATGTCATGGAGACATACTGCCGAGCTTTCTGACATTTGAAACCTCCAATCTGGCAGGGATGATAGATTTCTCATTTGTGTAGTTGATCTGTTCTCTCACTGTATGTTGTCCTTCCTTAAAAGTTCTAGGCTTGAGGTTGTTCCTCAGTTTAGATTGCATCAAATGTCAGATGTCTCCAGTGTTATCGGTTGAGTGGTCAAGTGAGTAAGCTGTTGGGTCTGGCAAATTTTAGTAGCAGGAGTATTAATCAAGAAGAAACAGAAATAAATCTCAAAGGAGCTATGTAGGCTGCAGAACCAAAGGGTATTATTTGATGGTTTCTCCTGATGCTGCATTCTCCTCCCTGCAGCTAGTAAAGCTGGGGAAAAAGTCTGCTGCCTTTGGTGCTGAGAGATCAAATGAACAATATTTTCTTTGTCAGAACGGATGTACTTGTGTGGGGGAAAATACCCTTTCCCTTTTGCGAATTTACAAACCACATCTTTGCATTACCTTTGTTTTGGTTCATGAAACTCTACTCTGTTTCTGTTGCTCTGTTCCCAGGTATGCCGGATGCGGTGCTGTACTGCTCCCTTCATGACCCAGTCACTCCCTGTCCGTCTGGCTACAACACTAACAAGGTACAGTAACTGTGAAGACTTGAAAGGGTCCACTTAAAGGTCCCAAAAGAAAGCTGCCAGTCCTCCCCTCATCTTGTGTGAGTGTGCTTGTACAGCTACAAGATGTTTTTATGCTCTATAGAAAAATAAATCTTTGCACAAAGAGGAATGTCATTTGCATGCTCGTACGTCCAACTAAAGAAGGCTGGATGCTTTCTTACTTGGCAGTGCCTTCCCGAACAGTTCCTGAACAGTTCAGTGGCAATTGAGATAAAAGGAGAGCTCTGGACTCCCATGCTGTTGCGGTGAATGTGGTAGTAAAAGAAAATACATGTGGTTTAGCTTATATGCTGTACAAGTTTACGGTGATGCCACTGACAAGCAGTAAACCTGAACCCCTGTGTGTGTATTTACAGTCTGCTACAGACCCACAAAGGGGAAGAACGTAGTATTTCTGCAGGAAGGTGGCTCAGCCATCCAGGAGTGTGTAATGTTGCAGATGTTTGCCTGTTCCATCCTACAGACACGCACGTTCCCTGTGTAATCCACACGCTACCTGCTGCCTGCCACAGCTTTGGCCTGGAGTGGCCACTCCTTGCACCTCCTCAGATATGGTCAGTCCCAGGGCCTCTTTGGGTACGGTCACATTTGGTGAAAGGCCACTGAATGGCAGAAGATAACTACAGCCAGCCAGCTATCGGTGTATATTCTTTGCTGCTGGGAACCAGGCTGAGTCCTGTCTCTCTGCAGGGAAGGAATTACCTAAAGCTTGTCTCATCTTTGTGCAGCTGTGAGGTGATAGTGGCGATCTAAGCTTGGGTGTTGCAGGTTTGATTCGGCTTTTTTTGGTTTGGTTTTTTTTTTTTTGAGGCGGGTGAAGTGTTTTTGTAACCTTGTTGCAAGGCCTTCTGCAGCTGGATCTGTGTCCACAAATATGTATGAAAGCCTTTTGAAAGCAATGGGACAGAAAGCTCTGGATTCTGTGCCAGAAAGCCTGGCACAGGGTGGATTTAAATAATCATGGGGTAATGCTCAGTTCGCTAAGCTGTGTGGCTATTTTATTTATTAACGCAGCAGCTTTTTTCCTCTGGACAGCATAATGATGGTAACTAGACTTGATTATGCTCTGTGCCCTTTGGCTCAAACAGTTCTGACTTTCCTCCACCTGCCTTCACCGACTGTTCCTTGATGCTCTCACTTTAGAGGCAGCAGGTGCTAACTGGCCTATGTGCTGCTGCAGAACAACATATAGCTGCTGCGTTCAGTTATTCTGCAGGTACTATTTGGATCTCCCTCCTTTGGAGTTGAATTTTTTTTTTTTTAATGGGAAACTTACAGAAGTTATTATTCTGGAGACTTCTGTCTCTTTCTCTGTTAAACTCAAATTTAGTGAAATTGGCTGATGAGGCCAAAAATAATTAGGAGAGATGGATGGACGAATAACAGAGATGTGGTGTATTTGCACAATCCTTTTGGTTTTTGTGAAGGCCACACAAAAAATTGCTCTCATATTTTTTTTTGCATCAGCTGATCAAATTCAATTTGTGAATTAGTATACATGAGAACTGCACTGCTTAATCTGTTTGTCTTGCATAGGCTAGGAGAATGTGTTTAAACCCTGAAGCTCCAAAAAGTCCCCGTAACACTGCAAGCTATAAGCTATTTCAGATAGCTAAAAGCCATTCCTCATTTAGAAAAGCACTAATGGAGTTACAGATGAAAAGAACTAACTTCTAAAGGGCTTGAGCCCAATACTTAACCTACCTGAATACCCCTTTAAAATTTTGGAGCAGCAGTGTCACAAGTCTAACAAGAATACAACAAAAGCAACTGCCAAGCTGCACTCACGGGTTAATTACAGATTCTGCAGAATAGGATGAAACATGGTAGCATGCATGGCTGCAGCGGCTGCAGTAACATTTTGTGAGTCTGAATGTTTAGTGAATTGAATGGTGACATCTGCTAGCCCAGAGGTGTTCAGGTAACATAACCTTTCTGTGCAGGTGCTTTTGTCTTGCTTTAAAATCTTTTGAGGGTAACGTGGAATAATGATGGAAGATGGGGGCCATGTGTACACACAGCATGGAAAGCGTATGAAGAGACTTAGAAGCCTGCGTGTGAAATCCTAATGAGTACCTGCCATTTCTTACGTTGGCATGGTTTGAAAGCTGTGCATTTCTTTTGCGCTTCGTATGTCAATCCCTTCTTAAGTTGTTGGATTTGAGACCTAAAATAACGTTGGATTCTAAGACTAAATTGCCTAACAACCTTTTGTATTCTTTCCAGTGTGTCTGTGTGGTTTATATATACACATGTATTCACATGGGTGGTATGAATTCACTGCTCGGAAGAAAAAACATTTTCTTGGTTTTGCATTGTGTACAGAAAACAAGTGAGCTGTATTTCCCATTGTAGGCTTTGCTGCTTTTCGTGAGATGACAGCATAATTTTGATGGGAATTAAATCTTCTTTTTAACTTTTTTCCAATTCTGCCACTAATTTCTGTGACGATAGGCCAGCTGCTCTATCTCAGAGACTTCCAAACATGTGGAGAAGTCACTGCATTGAGTGTGATGATTTCACCAAAGAGTATACCAGAAATCCCAATTCAGTCATTTGTCTCTCTTCACTCATTGTGCCAAGTGCAGCTGATTATCTGAGCTGTGGTCCTAGAGAACTTACCTGTGAAGTATCATTCCAGTATCTGGTGTTTCACCAGACCAATTCTTTCTCTCCTCTGACCCTTAAGATCTTGTAACCTTTGCAGCTAACGTTCATCCCTGTTCTTCCTTGACAGACAGTGTCCCTGTGGGGAAACTCAGGGCGCATGGAAATGACAGCTTCCAAGTTCATGGACATACAGCGGGCCATCCAGCCAGACTGGTTCCAGTGCATCTCTGATGGAGACACTATTTCTGGGGAAGTTGGTATAAAAAGGGCGAAGAAGTCTGTGGATAGGTCGCTTTCCTTCCTGGATGTGTGCCTTCAGCTGCTAGAAGAATCACCGGTAAGGTCCCCAAAATATCAGGGCAATAGCACCGCAGATGCTTTTTGGTCTGTGCTGCATCCTGGGCCAGTCCCAGGATGTGATTTCATAGGAAATCGTGTCACCCATATGTTATCAGAGAATGCCCCGGTGACAGTCCTGGACGAGATATAACCAGTAGCACAGTGGGTTTTCCTTTTGCCACTCTCTTCTTTTAATAACATGCCTCCTGCACCAGGATACCCATGTCTACTCGTTGAGGTGAACTATTTCTTTAGAATTTTTTTCTGCTTCTGGACCGTAGTGCGTTTATTTCACTTACCTTCATGCTATATACATGGGTGAAGCAGGGCCTTCTCATTAAGATTGAGAAAACCCATCTTTTTGCTCTGAAGTCCCCTCAGTTCCAAGTGAGGGAGGACTTGCTAGAATTTGCCAGTGCTATTCTTTATTTCTTCCAGCAGCTTTGAAACTTCCCTCCCTCTTGGTGAAAGGGGTCATACTATCTGAGTCTGTACTACAAAGGAAAATGGGTGACAGGAGGTGATATTGGTGTCCCCTGAAAGGCAATTCATTGTGAAATCTGGTGTCTTGACAGCCAGGATAATGGCACCTGCTTTGTGTTCTGCACTGACACGTGCAGTGCTGAGGGGCCATCTATAAAAAGCTGTGTACAAAGATGGTCTGTGGTTATTGCATTCTGTAGGGAGGTGGGAAGAATGGCACCAACTAACTCAGCGAGTTATTGTCAAGGTAAGGAGCAGAATCTTCTCTCTTCTAATCCCGTTTCTACCTTACACTTGGACTTCACAGTGTTGTGTGGGGAATAGTCTTGCATGGGATGAAACACTGTGGCTCTGGCAAGTTCCTGGGAATGCAGGGCTTAGGTAGCAGGCATGTGGAGTTTGGGCTGTGAAATGTCTTGTGTGTCTTTGGCAGAGCGCGCTCTAACACTTGTAGCTTTCTTCTGGGCCAGGAACTACAAGGAAGTGTAATGTTTGGGGCCATTGAAGGTGGAGATATCTTGGAAGAGAGGCTCAGATCAGCCAGGGAGACTGCCAAGCGACCTGTGGGTGGCTTTCTGCTAGATGGCTTCCAGGGATGTGCCATGGCCAAGGAGACCAAGTTGAAACTGATAGCTTCCGTCACAGCAGAGCTGCCAGAGGATAAACCGAGGTAAGTTGTGTGGGCAACATCCCAAGAAGTCCATCTGTCCTGTTATGAGGAGCATCTACAGGCTGCTGTGCAATGTCACTGTAGGAAATAATCACTGTATTGCACAGCTCTGTGTGTGTGCCAGGCTGCATAAATTCTACCACTGTCAGGCTGCAGTCTTCAACCCTTGTTTCAGTTTTTAGCTGCAACTGGCACCAAGCTGTGCTCATGCTGTGGATTTCATTATTCCCCACATTTGGAGACTAATCAAGATTTTAGTTCATGTCATCTTTACTTTTTTTAGGAAGAATTACAGGTAGGATATGTCTGGGCTGCTTGCATTTGGCCTCTGAGGCCATAGTTTACTTGAAGTTCAGCTTGAACAAGAACGTTATTATCAACCTATTTTACAGGGACCTCTTCTCAGAAAAACAGTCATGTTTCCAGTTCTCTCTGGTCTGAACTGGAGGAGAGCAGAAAGGGGTGCTGATGGAACCAACCAGTGCTTACACGATCTTACAGCAGCCAGCTCTGACCTCGTACCTGAGGCACTGAGCCTGTGAACTACCAGAGGTGGTATAGCCTGGCCCAAAACAATTGTATTCTCTGCTTGGACTGGCATAGCGTGGGGATCGTTGTGCATTCTGGGTTGTTAGTTACGCCCATCAGATCCATGCCAGAGACTGGACAGGAGTGGCAGCATTCTTGACTCTTATAAATGACTAACAGTAACTAAAGACTTCCATAAAATATATGCTAATATTTGCTAGCAGTTCAGAAGCGGAGGGGTTTCTTAGCAGTGGGTTGAGTGTGCTGGCTTTTGCATGGGTTGCTCCTACAAGAGCAGCTGCAACAGAAGTAGTATGGGTGCTTTTTCCATCGTTTCCTGAAGAGAGTGACTCGGGCCCCATAGTTCTGCTGTAGCTGTGCTGCCCTCTGCTAGCTGAGCATTGCTCTGACCTAATGGTGTTCAAAAGGAAATCAAATGCGAAAGCATATGGCTGGTGTTGCAGCTTGTTCGTGCTTAGTGGTGCCTGGGGTTGGAATTTTCCTGACAGTTAGAAGGCTTGCTGTGTTGTTGCCATCCTGGCTGGTTGAGCTGCTTAAAAAGATCCCCTGGGAGCATGAGAGTCCAATCTGCTCAGCTAACCTTAGTGGCTACCAGTGCATCTGCCTCATGTATCAATTTGTTTGTCTGGTTGAGACAAGTGTTTCTGACCTCTGTGTAGGAAGAAAGCTGGTTAGCCCTCGGGGGGGGTCTGGTAAGTACCTCAAGTGAATTTCAGACAGTTCTGCTTTCCTGAATCACCCTTGCCATTCTGGCTGGAGAAGTTGTTTTGCAGCTGTGTTCTACCCCAATATGAAATTCTCTAGAAGACAAACACTTTCTGTGCTGCCCCCAAGAAGCGACTGCTTTTTGTGTGATGGTGAAATGATCTTATGAATGTACAGAGTCCTTTCATGTACCTAAAGATGCTGAAGTCTCGGTAAAATCTATTTTCCTTTTCAATAGCATCAGAACCCTTGCAAAAACAAATGTTTGTCCTCACCTGTGCAAAGGTAAGTTTTAGCAAGGGTTTTGATCATGTATGCAGAGCTACTGTTTTAAGTATTGAGTATCATTTTCTCCCTGCCATGAGAGCCTGAAACGTAAGACACTCACGCTGTAAACTTCTCCCGTCCTTATTCCGTGCTCATCAATTTAATTGGAGTACTTAGAAAAGTGACTAAAAATGGCACCTTGTGACTTCGTTTATCAGCCCCTGTGTATTTTCCTAATTATCTGTTTAGATCATTGCCCTACATTAGCTTCTACTGCTGTCAACCCAGCCACGCACCTGCAGGAGAGCAGGCGCTGCTGTATTATCTTCTGCTTCACCCACCCTCGGGGAAGCTGCCAGCTAAATTTGGCTAACAGCAGGATCTCTATTGATGGCAATCCAGCTGGGCTCTTCCTGGCTCTTAATGCCATGTCCCAGGAGATGTTACAGCCCAGGTTTTTGGGTAAATCATTTGAGCAGGTAGAGTGTAAAGAGGAGGAAAGAATAAAGCAAGGAACTTCTCTCTTTCCAATGACATATCTCATTAGTGCATTCTCCTCCAGGCAGTTCTCAAAGTGCTATATGATGTCTCTGTCACCTGAAGGACTTGTATCTTTGACCAGCCTTCTACTGCTGTCTCTGCTGCTCTTAATCAAGTCTTTTTAGACTGTCTCCTAAACAGTTACCAAGCAAAGGGGTCCATGTATCTGGAAACTGGTAGTTCCCTGGAGCACGAACATGACTGAGGAAAATACCTGTTCTATGGCATAGATGTTAGGTGAATTTTGAATCTAAGTGATTTATGTGTGTGTGAAAGAAACCAAATCACTTCAAACTTAATGAACAGAATGAGAGTTTTCCACAGTAAATGAGGGATTAGTTGCTGTCTTCCAAATGGCAGATAAAGAAAAGCCTGCCATGTACTGGATAGGTTGGAGGTGGAAAAATGGAAACACACAGGATTCTGAGCAATGATGGTTTTACCCACTTGCCTTCTGGTTAGCAGTTGCAGGGATAAGCTACACATGCTGCATGTGCCTTTTCCTTCAGGTACCTGCTTGCTTCTGCTCGGAATATTCCATATTTGTCGTCTTATGTATCTCTTGCAGAATCATCCATGGTGTAGGCAAACCAGATGAGGTACTTGAGTGCATTGAAAGGGGAGTGGACATTTTTGAGAGCTTCTTTCCCTTCCAAGTGACAGAGCGGGGCTGTGCCTTGGTTTTCAGCTATGACTGCCATCCAGATCCTGAAGCAGGAGGTAGGCTTCTTGATGGTCATTGTAATTTTTACTGTATCAGCCAGTATTGTAGCAAGCGTAATTCATGCTTTGGAGGAATCTATATTTGAGGTTTTTGTTCCTGAAGTAAGTGCACTAACCACTGGAAAAACACATTCCACTGTCCAGTGTTGCTTTTGAAGTTTGGGTGTTTTGGTGTGAAACCTTTTGAAGAAAACGTGAGGCCTCAACATAGGATCTGAATGTCTGATGAGCCAAAGTATGCTCAAGTATTTCTTAAACACTTAACTGAATAGAGGGGTTTTTGTTTGATACCATTGGCAAATTTTCTGTTACTGTTAGTAGCAAAGGCTGGATCTATTAAGTGGAGATCTGAGATACTTGATGTCTGGAATTAACTGAACATGTGTCTGTTTTAATGATGTATTTTTGAAGGCCCTTCTTTGTAGCTGACAAAAGTTAGGGATCCCATTTCTTTGGGCAGCTTTTCTCTCTGTCCTTGCATTCATCAGTTCATACCAAAACAAAAAGGAGATGTTCATAACTCATTACGCTGTGAGATGGGAGCATGTGTATCACCCGTTAAGCATCTATCAAATGTGTTTCAAGCAGCATTTTGTTTTGGCCTATTAAATGTTTTTAATACAGAAAAACACTTTACGTTTTTCCTCCTGGGTAGAACCTAGCAACTTTTCATGCCTGGATAATTCAAAACCAGCTGAATAGAAGAGAACATCTTGTTTCTTTGTGCTTGCTTCTGGGTTTGTTTTTTTTAACCCTTCTCTGTTTGTTCTTTACCTTGTCTCACCTTATTCTTATTAAATGATAAGATTCTGGGTAAGGACAATCTCTTTGTTCTGTGTCTGTTTAACACTCAGTAGAAATGGATTGTGCAAACAGTAATATTGATGTGTCCAGATACATCTCCTGTTTAAGAACAAACCTAAAAATGCAAACATACAAAATTATGGGGTGATATTTTATTTTTAAGATAGACTGCTGAAAAGGCAGATGTGAAACCTACATCTTCTGCATTAGTGCTACCAGCCTCTTTTGATTCTAACTTTAAAAAAAAAATATTAAAAAATCTAAATCTCTGTGCCTGATGACAGCATGGAAAGTAGAATGATCAAATGCAGATGAGTTGCCTGTCTACTCTAACAAAATCTCAATAAAATCAATTTGTTCAGGTGATTGCATTCTATTCAGCATACAGTTCAGACTGGAAATACTTTTGACATTTTATTAAGAATTCAGCTCAGTAGAGCAGCAAAAAGTTATACTATTGTTCCAGCTCTAACTCTTCATTAGGTTTAGCAGATTAGTTTTCACTTGTCTCTTGCTGTTTTAATAATCTAAAATTGTATTTGTGTTACCTAACCTATGACAATTAAAGAAAAATAGTTGCTTACTATAGGAAAGAGGTGGAAACTTGTGGTAGGAGTTTTCATCTGGCAAGAGAGTAGCAGAAATACCTACTGTAAGGTTGCTACCCTTCCCCTGCCCTTGCTGTCTGTTCATAAAAGGCTGTTGCCTTTTTTTTTTTAAAACAGTTTTAAAACAAAATGGGGGCCAGGACCTGGAGAAGAATGGTGCTGAAGAAGACCAGGATGAAATCTCCAAAGCTGACCCAGAAATGACACCATTTGAGATATTTCTGAAGGACAAAATGTACGTGAGTTTGTGAGGAGGGTACCTGCAGCTGTATCACTAAGTATGATGCTTTTGTCCTCTGTATTTGATTGTATGTAGTCAATAGCTGGATGGGAGACTTCATAAAATGTGAAGGTGTTGAAGGCAGTATTTCTGGACATTGAATGGAGAGTGTTGGACAAGCATTCTGGCTTGTTACCAGGTAACAGTGTATGGCTGAAAGAGCTGTCTTCTGCCTGACCTAAAGCTAGGGATTTTCTGATCACTTACCGGCAGACATACTGTGGTCATAACTATGTTCCAGCTGACAGACAGTAGGTTTACAAAGATTGTCTGGGGATCATTTTGGTCTTCTGCATCTAACTCGGGTCATTTCAAGATGCTAGATTTTATTTAAACTATGAGAGCCTCCACTTTCTGACTCAGTTTGGGCAGCAGCAGGGCAATTCTGCTCTTTCTGGATACTGCACAAAAACTTTGGCCAGTGTTACCGCCTATCCTTCCTTCTTTTTTCCAGAGCTACCGGTAGGCTGTCTGAGTAGATAACTGTTGCTTTGCTCGATCCTCTCTCCTCTTCTTGAGGATGTTGCATCTCACAGTAGAGGAAAATACTGTTTTGCGAATAGTGGAATCTGTAAATCCTTGTTTCTGATAGCTTCCTCCTTCATGGACTGTGTGATAGCTAGCAAGGCGTGTCTTGTGCTGCAGCTTTTCTGTTGGGAAAGGCACAGAGAAGGCCTCTCTCTGCTGCTAGCTGTGATGTAGTCAAAGTCATCCTCTGACTTAGATGTGTGGCCTTTTGGCTGTGCAGTGAGTTCTGGCATGATATTTGAAGTCCTTCATGCCAGTGGTGCTGGTCTTAGATCACACATCTTGCAGCACGGATTCAGGCCCTCAGGACTTCAAGGTTCAGGTCTCTGCAAAAGGCCATGTAGTAACTGGATACTCCTTATTGCCTGAATGGGTCTTCTTACCTTTGACGTTATCCAACGTTGCTTCCTCCTTAGATACCAAGATGACTTTGGTCCTTTGCTGGAAGGATGTACCTGTTACTGTTGTCAGAGGCATACTCGCGCCTACGTCCATCACCTCCTCGTGACCAATGAGCTGTTGGCTGGTGTCCTGCTCATGATGCACAACTTCCAGCACTACTTCAGTTTCTTCAGTGCCATACGGGATGCCTTAAGAGACGATAAACTGGATCAGCTGAAAAAACTTGTCTTCAGGCAGATGCTTCAAAGCCCAGCAAATGCGAAGCCAGGCCAGTGAGTTTGGAGAGGATAGAGGAGGTTGCAGGCTTATCCAGTGGGACTGTGTAAGGTGGACTGCCAGCAGGGTCACCTGGACCTGTTAGTAGTAAAATGCCTTTCTTCCGGGAGGGAATTGAAGGAGATGTTTGAAGAAGATCTCACTTCCTGGTGGCAAAGGAAGATCTTATTCAAATGTCCCTTTTGGTTAATTAGCTTGTTGCATTCTTGGGGTATGGAAGAGCCTGAACAGCTCACGAGACCAGTGTGGATAGCTTTATTTTCAGTTACTGACTGTTGGTTTTCCATGTGGCAGGACAGAATTATTGAACTTGTGATTGAAGAAGCAGCAGGGCATGTATTTAAAATTAATCCAGCTGCTGACAGGAGGCTCAGCAGCTGTTTGGGATTCTCATTCCATACCCAATGCATATTACAGGTAGTTATTTTTCTAGAAAATGTCAGTGGTGTGGTTGTCCCATCATGCAGCTCCTTGTTGAGAGATCCTGCCTCAGCCAAATACACTGTTTCTTGTGGCCACTGCCAGCATCTGTGTCCCTGAAAAGAACAGACTGGAAGTGCTGCTGTGTTTGGTGGCACAAGGGACTGTATGTGTACTTCTCTGTCTTGAAAACCCCTGCCTCAGGGGTCCTGCTTTGTGACGTTAGAACCAGAAAGAAGAGAAAGTGTTGAATCCATGTCCTGCTCTAGAGGGTTCTATTGACTCTGTACCCTTCCAGCTGTATGGACTAAGATTTCACCCCTGCACTAGCATGTGGATGATAATGTACCGTTCTTTCCAGCTGTCCTAGCACTGGTCAAACAGCAGGCTACACAAATGTCCGTTTGAGATGGGCCTGTGGAAGAGATGTATCACAGGAGGAGGCATTTAGAAAAGATTCTGGTGGCTCCTTGTTTTAAAATATGACTTAGTTATGTCAAGACATTCCTCTTATTTGGTTTATTTTTATGCCACTTACTTTGGAATCCTGGATTTATTGATTTTATGTTACAAAGCAACAATAAAAAAAAATTATTATTCATTACACTGGCTCCTCAATGTGTGACAGAGGTGGTGTACTTGAGTGCATTGCTGAAGATGATGTCTCCTGGAAACTTGACCTAGCAGCCTGATGGAGGACAGTGACTCATCTAGGAGTAGGATCCTGTCATAGAGCACGGGTCTAGATAATTTGCTTCAAAAGAGGCCATAATAGACCTGGAAGTGTTAGAGACACCCACCTGTCCCTCTCCCCATAAGAACTCTACTACCTGAATTAAGCCTAAAAAAAAAAAAACGCCTACAGTTGAAGTTGCTGGCCTTAAAGTAATTAAAGATTAATCTGCGGTTTGCTGCTCTTCACCATTTCTTTACTGTTTTAAAATGTTAATACCTCTCATCAGAACAACTTTACCATAGAGTGTAAGGAGTTTTTCACTTTGCTGTCAGCATTGCCTGTACATCCCTGTTTGCCTGGGCAGATACACAGTGGTGTCAGAGTCCTTTCTACTTTTCCAGCCTTATCCACCGTGTTGCACTAACTACATTTCTTTTCCATGGGATCCTAAAGAAATGGTACTGCTTAAACAGTCCTTAAACAGAGATTACAGGGAATAATTCAGGCACAGAAATGACAAAGAGTACAGGATTAATGTCCTCACTCAGAGAAGTATGTTATGATTGTTAATGTTGAGACAGCACTGGGCAACTTGGAGATGGTCTCCTGGGTATACAGCGTGAGGTAGAAAGTCTGATATTTTCAGGATCCACCTATCAAAGGGCAGGGAATTCTAACGAAAAAAAAAATGTTCTATGCTTTTTTCAAGAGGAATGCAAGATACAGTAGTAGCATTGGGACCTTGCAATGCTTGTTTCTGCAGTGTCTGTTTCTACGTTGTTGTAAGTGTTCATGTAAAACCTTCTGGGAGGGGCCAGACTGTTTCAAAACCTTTCCTTCTCTCACACTTTTGAATCCATATGCTTGCAGTCACCAAAATGTGTAAGTCTGCCTGGCATTCAGGCACCAAGATGCTTGTGTCCAAGAGGTCTGTCAGGGATGCTCTGTGAAGACATGGAAGATAAGGGATGCTAGCTGTTGTGTCCTCCTCGCGTTGCCTGCATTCTTCTTAGGTTGGAGGTGCTGTTTTGTAGCCTTTGGGAGCTAGCTGTGATCAGTCTCCCCAGCCTGCCACACCTCTGTGAATCATTGGGATTTATTAATTTTTCTTTGTCTCCCAACCTGGGTGTCCTGAGAAGCTGCACGTAGCTCTACTGGGAACTTGGTCACCTGCGAAGCTAAGTGCTGATAGCGTGCCGTTTTTAATGGCCCTTCTTCCTTCTGGCCTCCCAGTCTTTCCATGCTGCTTTGTTCCTGTTCATTCTCCAGTCGTAGCCATCAGGTTTTCCTTGTTACGGTTCTCGCTTAGCTTGTGTGTGTGCGTGCACACGCAGAGCTGCACGAAGTGAACAATTTCCCGTTGGGCAAAATTTCATCAGGTACATACGGTGATTATGTGACAAACACGGTAACGAACTGCACTAACCCTGAAACAACCTTCATGTGTTGTATTTACACAAGTTTTCAATCTATCTGTCAGGCCTTCTAGTTCACACTAAAAAATAAGCAACGTTTTTCATGCTAACTTACAAAGCTTTTAATTTTATTTCCGAGCAGAGTTCTAATTCCTTTCAAAAATAGAATTTGTGCCCTAATATGGGGAACAAAACTACAGGAAGAAAACTAAACTTTTCATGGAGAAGTGAAAATGGAAATTAATAAGGAGTGGAAAATTTTCTGTGCTAAATTAACTTTACTTAGCACAGAAGACTGCAAAAACATCCTTGACTGCCATCCATCCCCAAATGGCAGAATACAAAAAGAGCAGAGCAGAATACAAAGGAGGTGGTGTGGTACAAAAACATGAAACCCTTGAGCATCTTTCCCTTAGCAACTTTTAGGGTGACCTTCCCCTCGATAAAGAAAACTCTTTCATGCTCTTCTGTTTCTGTTGAGAATACCTGGCAGGGCAACATGTTAAATGTTAAGTCCTGTGCCTTTCAGACTGCTTCGTCAGTTTTCTGCTCAGTAACTTAGTCCTTTCAGAGCTATTTTAATATTGCAGACTCTCTATAGCAGTTTCAAAGGTAAGCTTTAAAATGTGTTGAGGGGGAAAAAAAAAAACCAAAACAAACAAATTGGGTTATCACAAATTTTTGTTTTCTCCTTCAGGTGTGTCATTTCTTCCCCCACCCCATCCATCCTCTAAATTACTAGGACACGGTGTCCAGGACAGGTTGTATCAAGCCTTGCCTGAGAGTTTCTAGGTCTGCTTTTCTGTGGCTTTATGGGATTGCAGGAGCTGCCCAAGATTGGAAGTGTTCCAGCAGGGAGTTCAATTGAATTCTACATCTCTTAGGTCCAGAGGGCTTTCAGATCATGGATTTTCTTATGCATAGAAAAAGTCAGCTCCAGGTATGTTTCAGAGGTGCTTGTAAGCATTGGGTGGCTATTTGTTTCTTCCTGAACCCTGTTGATTTTTGATTCATAACCTGAGTTGGCAGGCAAAGAGCCCCAATAAAATGTTTAAACCTTCCTCTCAGTAATTTCAGAGAGGTTTCCTCTGTGATATGGAAGGCATACACAAAATATATGATGGCACATGCCAGTTTAACGGCCTTACTTCTGGTACGCTGGGGTGATCTACATAATTCACTGGGGACCTCATCTCTTCTCTGGTAATGCAGCACTCACTTGTTCAGAATATTAAAGATGTTGAAGCACATGTTACCATCCTTCCTTAAGCACATTCCATAGGCATGATAGGACTTTTCAAACAAAAAGAGAATGAAGTTAAATCCCGTTGAGAAGTTGGATCTAGATTGGCAAAGTTGGTGCTGGCACAAAAGTGGTTCACATCTTCCTGCAGCAAAATGTTCTTGTTTCCCTGTTGATGTTGCCAGTGTGAATGGCGTCTGTCAGAGTGCACAGTTTTCTTCCCAGTGGCGTATTGGCTGGGAAAGGCAATACCTTCCCTGCCTCACAGTGAGGTGATGATGAACTGCCTGGTTACTTCTACATCTGTCGTCTGTATGATTTAATTAGACTGGTCAGGTGAAGGTGCAGCACAGTGGGATGCTCTGTCACGCTTCTGATGTACCTTCTCCAGCTCCTGGCCTTGCTCACTCTCCATCATTTCAAAAACTTCAGAGAAAGCCTGCTCTGTTCGGCAGCTCTTTGTGTGTCTGAACATCTTGCAGAGCAATTTGAGAAGCAGGTTTCGATGAGAAGGGGTGATCTGGTTAACCAGGGTTATTTCAAACTTCATCCTGAAAATTTAAGAAGCTAGATAGTGAGGACAGGGCCAAATGTAAAGAAATGATAACTAGAGGCATTTGGATCTACCAGACAGCTCAAGATTAGCCAGCTTTCTGTCTTCCCTATCCCTCTGCTACAGTGTAAAGCCTTTTCTGGTCAAGGGGATGGCGGGTGTGCTGGGA
This sequence comes from Scopus umbretta, assembly GCA_013400535.1. Taxonomy (NCBI): domain Eukaryota; kingdom Metazoa; phylum Chordata; class Aves; order Pelecaniformes; family Scopidae; genus Scopus; species Scopus umbretta. The sequence continues at coordinate 43,585 of VZTL01005310.1, forward strand.
AAGGCTGTGGTTCATGCCTGTGGCTCTACAGGACAAGGTGTATCTTCCAGACTTGCAGAGCAGGTTGATTTGCAGATTGGTGATCTAAAAACTATGGCCCTTGGATGTTATGGCCCAGCACAGATTTTCACAAAAGAAAGGAGTGGTTTCAAGGTCCTTGGCCAGAGTTCTTGGACCAATTCCAGTGCTGTGTGTATGATACTTTCCACTCTTAGTTGACTGCCTTTCTGAGGTATTGGACATGTATTGCAAAGCATGACATGAAGGTGGCTTTGTGGCAATGCTTTGTGTTCCTTACTCCCTCCTTCCACAGGAGAATGGTTGGTTTGCCTTTTGATGAGGTAATCAGGGGAGGTATTGAAGTGATGTAGCCAACATCTTGCAGGAAGTCAGCAGAGACTACAAATCTGTCCTGGGTTTTTTATACTGCCCTTCCCAGACCGGAATGGAACCATCTACAATGTAATGTCAAATTTAATGCTACTATGTGGCAAAAAACAGCTGAGGAAATCAACCCTTAGGAAAGCCAGATGCTTTCCTCAGATGAAGCTGAGTGAACTGGGATGGGAGAGAACACAGAGACTGGCAGGCAGCCAAAGCCTTCAAAGAGATGCAGCATCTTCAAGGAAAGGAGCAGGAGATGGGGCATCTGGAAGGAGCATAGGCAAACAGGATGATTAGGATTTGGCAAGGCCAGCAAAGAAAAGAGTGGGAGCTGTGCAGTATGTCCACGTGTAGCATTGCCAACACTGAGCCGCAGAAGACACTGGCATGTGCCTTTTTACACCCCTTGTTTCAAGCATGGCTTGAGGAGGAAGAAGCATTCTGTCAATGTTCAGGAAGTTTAGCAATGGCTGCTATTCACCTGCTCACAAAGGCAAAAGGCTACAGAGTAATGCCGGTGGCCTTCAGACCTGAGGCTGAGGGGGGACTGAGTGCTGGACTCACCCCTGATACCTGGCTCCCCTGTTCCCTGCAGCCAGCACCATCAAAAATATTCAAGGGAGTCCTGTTAATGATCCACCCATCTCCCTCTGCCTATCCCTCACAGCCAGAAATGCTGCTGCCTCTCAGCTGAGACGTAGCAAGGTGAGCAGTCCACCTGCATTACAGCCCTTCCATCAGGGCATGGGGTGGTAGAAAGAAATGTAAGGTCCCATAGTAAGTGTGCTTCTGCCCAGTGAGAAGTAGCCTTTATTTGTGCTGTTTGATTCACCATGCTCACAGCTGCAGGGTAAAACTTATTAAAACTGACAAGAGTCCCCAGGGCAGGGAACCAGAAAGGTCTTCCCCACATCACCAAACATACAACAGCCTGGTGCTTGTCTCACGGAGATGCTGAAATCATTATACTGAAATTAATTTTTAATTATGTTGGTTTTCTTCTTTGGCTCTAGGGGTTTTCTTTTTCTTTGCCTCACATTTCCAGAGGCATTCAGGGGTGAGATGAGACCAGCGTCTGGCAGGAAGAGATTCACTGATGTGTGGCCAGAATCACGAAGGAAGCTCAGGAGAATTCCTCACCTGGGCCTGGGAGAAAGAGCATCCCTATTGGAGAAAAGTATGGTTGGCATCAGAGCTGATGGGCTCCTGTTCTGGCTCTTGAGGTGGTATGAAACCAAGGGAAGGTGGCATGAGTGATGCCAGGAAAGCAGAACAAGAAGGTCACCGCTCTGTCTTAATTTGAGATTGACTGTTTAGAAAGTAACAGAGCACAGGTGGATCAGTGGCATTTGAGATTAAAAGGCAGGATTAGTCTGGGATATACCTTCTACCTCCTGTTTAATGTCGTTCAACAAGATGCATGTAGCAGCTGATACTGACTTTGAAGAAGTACTGTATCAAATCCCTCACACCTTGAACTGCCTGCAGCCTTGTGAGCCTTCCGTTGCTTCTAAGGCAGCAGGTCAGGTGGTAAGATACCACCAGGAGATGACAACTATGTTAATTCATTATTACCATTAAAGAAGGAAAAGTTCACTTCAGTGGTTCACTCAAAGGCTAATTCAGATTTGGGGTACTCACATTGGTCTGAGAAAGAACTGATATGCCCATTCTCTGTGGGAGATGAGACACCACACAGCCAGGAGCATTTGCAGGCTGAAGGCTGCCAGACCCTGTCATCACTCCATAAGCAAACCATGACACACTTGGCTGAAACTAATCAGATTGGTACCAGCGTCCCCTGGGTGTCTGCAATTCCTAGTTGTAGTTTTCTGAGCATCACCGTATCAGCAGCCTGCAGCCTGTTGATCCTCGAAATGCTGGCATCGATTAGCCGTTCTCCAAAAACCATCACATCAGTAACAGTGACTGAAACAGGGCTTCGCTTTGCAATAAGCTTAAGCTGAGCTCTGTCTTGCGTGAGGCTGCCCATTGCAGAGGAGCTGCTAGCCTGAGCAGGTTGGGCTGACCCCAGCTGTGGACAGAGGACCAGCTTGGGGAAACTGGTCCCCAGGTCGCTCTGATCCTCCTCAGAGAAGCTCCAATAAGGCAGACTCCAGGTGTACTCCGCACCGAGGAAGAGCTGCTCGTGCTTAGCCCCACAGAGGCGTCCAGCTGAGCTCAGCTGCATAGCTGACCTGCTCATCCCCTGGGGAGTCTAGGGAGGATTACCTGGGGAAGCAAGATTTTCTGCAAGACTTAGCTTTGTCCTTGTTGTAGTCTAGCAAATGTGGGTTTTTTTAATGTCTGGCTGCAGCTGGGATCGTTAAGACAACGTGTCCAACAGCTGCTGCAAGGTGTGCTGGAGCATGTTAGCTGAGCAGTGTCACCTGCAGAGCAGCGGGGCCACGCTGACGGGTGAAACCTGCCTTCTCCATCATTTCCTTGCCTTCCCAGCAGGCAGCTTTCCCTCACAGAAGATTGTTTTACCTTCTGCCCCATGGACCTTTGTGCTCTCCTGCTTAAAGACTCCTGCGTGACCTGGTGCCTGTCATGCCTGCTGCTGCCTCCGGCAGGGGAGAGTGTTTTATGGTTTCTTCTCTGTTTACATTTTACAATGTAAAACTCAACATAAGAACTGCTGATTTTAGCTCTGGAAGGCTACAGTTTGGTGCCTGATACCATTAAGGTTTTAGTAACCTGGGTAACCCATGTTTTTGCTGCTAGACCTGAAGTTTGAATTGTGGCCCTTGAGAACACAGCTGAGAGCCATGGGGCACATGTGGGGCTCTGATCTGTGATGGACATCTCCTGTTGCACCTGCACCCAAGGAAGCCACAGAAGTAGTTGCAATAACCACCATATAGAAGCCTAAATAGAAATTTTTGGTGGTCTGTGAAGGGGTGGCAGTGAGCTATGGAAATGCTCTCTCCTTGCTTCTGCCTGCCGTACTTGCAGGAGTGAATGACTGAGAATTGCTCGGGGGGTTGTCTTGTCTTGCCTTGTTTTCAGACGATCAGTACCTACCTTAAATACCCTCTACCATCATGGCTACCGCGTAGCAGCCTGAGGAGAGGTTGCAGATTGAGAGGCACCATGGAGAGTAGGTTGCTGCCTGGCCAGCTGTCCTTTCCAGCCCAGAGTCAGGCTCTTACCACTTATTCTGAAAAACCTTTTATTCTGAACTACAGATTCATAATGCGTTTTATTTATGCGTTTTGTGCTCTAAAAAAAAAAAGGTGCCTCAGAGCTGTAGCCATCATCAAGGTCCCCCGTGTCACTCCAGGGAGGGCACTAGGTGGGTCGTGCTGTTCAAGAGCCCCCAAAGAGCAGCATCGCAGGTGGGAGCAGCAAACTCGATGCATGCAACGTGTGGCACACCTGCCACAGACACAGCCCCAGGTAGGTGTGGAGGAGATCAGGGTCTCTGTGGCTTTGTCCGAGTAGATGTGCGGTGCTGCAAGAGCGCTGCGTGTGCCTGCTAACCTGAGCGAGCGTAACTCGCTGCAAGCCTGCTGAGCAAGCTGTGGGGGTATGCGGGCCCAGCAGCTCATTCGTCTGGGCTCCTGCAGCTCAGTCACAGCCTACGGCTCTGCGAACGGGGACACGTGCCTGCCTGGAGAAATGGTGGAGACAGGCGATAAACGGTGTTTTTCAGTCCATTTCTCAGGCGTGCTGTAATTGCGTCTAGACAGGCAGTACTCGGATGGCTGCCTTGTACTTTGCAGGGAGGAGGGGGGGGCCCTGCTGTTCCCAGTGGGTTTTGCCAGCTCTCCTTCATCTCCAAAGGGTCTTAACTCTCCTCAGCTACAGTAGAGATGCTTTCTGGCTATTTCGTCAGCTGGCTCGTTTACAAATGGCATCCCGCATAGGGGACCTTAGGTATCCCATTCCTGCTGTCTGGTGGAGCAGAGTGAAGGTGAGCAGAGACTGCAGGACCCCTTGCTGCGCCTGCACGTCTACCCAGCCATGCTGTCAGAGCGGGTCTCCTGACACCGGGAATTATTTACAGCCTGCGGCGGTCTCTGAGCTCCCTCTTTCTCTCTGCAGGAGAGGAGCTTTCTGCATTCTCCGAAGGCTCCTCTAATGTGAATATCAGCATGTAAATGAAACCCTGTACAACATCTGTGGTTCTTCAGCAGAGCAGAGAGTCATGGCTCCCCTCTCCTCTTCCAGCTAGTCATGGAACCAGGGGAAAAAAACCAGCAAAGATGAAAACGTAGAAAGTGAAGGTTAGGAGGAGGCATTTCAGTTAAAAAAATGAGGGAGTGCGGATTATTCTACTGCAAATGAGTGGGGGTTTGTGAAGCACAGGTCCTGGGGGGTTCCTCAGCTATCCGTCTGGCTTGCGGGGGGGTGGGATGTCAACTGATTGCACCTTTGATTGCTTCTGTTCCTTGGCCTTTCCTGTGAGGCCACCTGTGTTCATATTGCCACAGTAAAACTGTGCATAGAGCTCAAGCAGTACTTGAGGGAGGAGGGGGGGAGAGAGATTGGTTTCTTTCAGAGTTTTTGTAGTTGTAAGTGGGTTTTGTGGTGGTGCTTTTTTTTTTTTTTTGTCTATAGCAGGTTATAGTTCAAGAGGTTGCTGTCAGATCTGTGATCTGATAGTTCAAATATTAATTATTAAATAAAGGACCATATTTTTAGATATAGAACTTTCCCCATCCCTCATAGCTCTGTGGGTACCAAATACTGCTTGGTCTTCTGCCACACCTCCTGTTCCTCAGCTCTATCATGAATCGCCCTGGGGATCACTGTTTGAAGAACAGGTTCAAATTCAAGTAAGATCAGACTGAACATGACACCTGAGAGACGCTAGGCCAGGGCTTTAAATGGACCCAGTCAGCCTTTAAAAGATCTTTTTCCTTGTTTCCACCTTTCTGGCAACTCTGTATACAAAGCAACTGAAACTGGTCTCTGATGATCTGTGTTATGAAGCATCTTAATGAGATTTGCTGCAGCAGCAATCTGTCCACAGGTTGATTCACTCAATTGATATCCCCAATATCCTGTGTGCCGAGTACCTCCCGTGCTGTCTAGCACCTTTGAGCAGATGGAGTAACACTACCCCAAGCCTGCTTGGTGTAGCTGGGAAACTAGTTGACCATATTTTCAGAATTCATCTTCTGCAAGTGCTTACAGCAGCCATTGATTTCTTTCCCAGTTGCAAGTAAAGCGCAAGTAATAATAAAACCCTCTTGTGGGTATCCAGGCAGGTGATCATTTTGTACAGGGAAAGTGTTAAGAGGGCAACAGGTGAGAAAAGGCTTATGGAAGGGCTACATTCACCACAAAGGTACCAAAACTTACAATTACATCTGTATTTTATTTGATTAATGCAGTCACAATGCAGTATGGAGGGCACCTCCCCAAGCAAACACCACACGCTGTCCACGAGCATCTCCTCCCAAATCCCAGACAAAAAAAAAAGAAGATGCCAGAGCTCTGCTATGTGCTCCAGAGGGAGAGGACAATGGGTTTGGCTTTATATTAGGAAAGAGAGGAAGCCTTTCCCGGACAGAGGAGCTGTGGTACGGACACAGGCAGAGACAGCACACACAGTTATGCCCAAAGCTGTCAAATGAGCGTGGCTAACAGCACAGCTAAGCCTAGTCTTGGGAGTGAGAGCTGGGGACTTGGATCCAGTACAGCGAGGGGGGAAAATGGGAGAAACATGTTGAGGCTGTCCCAGGTCAGTTTTGTCTATACAAGGAGAAGAGCATTAGAGTGCCCTGACATAGACCAGCCTGCATAGTGTGGTAGGGCTTGTCTGGTGTTTTCATTCAGGAACTACTGGAGATGACTTTGTAAAATACTGCTGGGAAAGGAAACCGTGGCAGGGCTGTATTTGGCCAGCTCCTGAAATCAGGGATGTACAGATACCCCGTGTGCTGACAGGTGTATCAGCGAGGGGAGCCAGGGAGAGTCCTGGGCCTGATCCTGAGACACGCATCCTTTCTAACTGGGAGAGATGTAACAGGAGTTATTGCAGCAGTCAGATGGGACAAACCCTTAATCTAGCAGTGCTTCCGACGAGGAGAGGAGCACAAACAAAGATTGGTTCCAAAGAGACCACGAACGAGTTTTGGGACAGGGTGCATGCAACCTGCCCCAGCTGAAAAAACAGGTTTGAATCTATTGCAGGCATGACTGGAGCTATCCTAGGCTTTGTTCATTATTTACTGGCCCCAGTAGATGACTGGTGTGTGGTAGTTAAGTAGTGGCCAATCTCTCCCCGGTCCTTGGATTAGGAAGAGAGGGGACAGTCTGATAGTGTTCCACTTCTCACGCGATCTGACCCACTGGACGGATGGTAGCCACCTCTCTACTTTGCAAGGAACAATAAAATACAAGCTGGTAGCACAGGGGAAGGTTTCATTTGCAACTGGGGCAATTTTCTCAGGCACTGAGCCTGACCCAGTGTTATGGGCAAACCTTTTGATGGAGACAACAGGGATGTTGGCATTTCTCCATCAGTGCTCCATTTCTAAGTTTCCTTGCCAAATTTTTGCTCTTGGCTCCTGATCGAAGGGATCGGGATCCTTATCAAAGAGGTCATGTTCTGCCCTCTTACTAGGACTGCTGCGTGTGAGCTGGGTGCCTTCTGCAGGCTGAGGCTCCAGCAGTGAGAGCACAAATGCATTCCCAGCACACAGGCGGGGGAGATGAGAGATGCTGTCCGCTTAGGTCCTGTGTGCTCTGTGAGCCTGGCAGCTCCCAGGAGCAGTGGCTGATCTTCCGCTGCACACCCGGGTCTGCCTCTCAGCACCACTGTGCCCAACGCTGAGGGACTCACTGGTTTGCTTCTGTGCCTTCTTCCCCTCCCTCAGCAGAAGTGGGAAGCACTTGTACTCTTTCAAGGAGGAGCGTTGAGGCTCGGTGTGGGAAGCCAACCCTGCAGGTGGGGCGTGTTCCTGCTCTTCACTCTGGGGCAGAGGGTGCCTGGCTGTTGGCAATGACCACAGTCACCTCCACCACCACCGCTCACAGCTGAGGGGAGCGCATCACTCCCCACGGCGTGTAAAGCAGAGAGACGGAAGGGACCCATGCCTTGTCCCCAGCCGGGGAATCTGTGGCAAACCGCAGCCCGTGCAGCCTGGCGCCGGCCCCCACAGTCAGCAGCAGAGGATCTTGAGGAAAGCTTTGCGAAAATCGGTGTTGAAGGTTGTGTAGATGATGGGGTTGAGGGCGCTGTTCACATAGCCAAGCCAGGTGCTGGCACTGTAAAGCCCTGGTGGAACGTGGCAGGACGGGCAGTGGGCGTTGAGGATGTGAATCAAGAAGAAGGGCAGCCAGCAGACTATGAATGCCCCTGGGTTTAGAGAGAAGGAGAAAACAATCCATGACTTTAGAGAAGCAACTACTTGGAAAGGGGCCTGCACCTGTGCCTTCTCCCTCCATCCTCTCACTATTTCCATGCACATGTCTGCATTTGGTAAATGCTGAAGGTGACGTTTATTCCTGACACAGAGGGACTTGGCAAGAGCTCAGGCTCCTCAGGACCAGTTATGTGAATGGATGGATGGGGCTTCAGAAGTGACCTGGTGACAGACAAAAGCAAGTGGCCACAACTTAGAGGGAAAGACTGCTGCCTTAGCTGCTTTAATCAGCTATGACCAGGGCTGCGTTATTTCCCTGCTACTACTGAGTTAACGAGGGGATCGGTGTGTCTGGTGACTGTGGCAGGTGACTGAGGCACCAGTCTCCTGGCTTCTCTATCCAGCTCTATGAGCTGGTTCCTCTGCTGCTCCTTGCCTCTGTCTCCCCTTCTGTAATTGGACCTAAGAGCTGCTGCATGTATGGAAACAGGATTGTTCCAGCTTAATAATAATAATAGTAAAGTAAAGGAAAAGGGAATGCAAAGGTGTTGGCTGTTGCTCCCGCTAGCAGGGCTTGCTGGCCACTAATATAAAATGAAAGGGTAACAAAACATAGCAAATAAAACACTAACATACTTGGCTTTCAGTATTTGAAAGCATTACCCTAGGTCCCTAAATGTCCCACTGTTGCCTCTCCTGAGTTTGTGGAGCAATGACAGCTGAAGTCTGGACCTGGCTTGCATTTTTTTTAACCTCAATACCATACTAGGAGATTCCTTGCTCTTGCACATCCCAAACCATCACCTCTTGCACCCCACTAGGCAGAGTGGCTCTCACTCACCCAGGACAATAGCTAGCATCTGTGTAGCCTTCCTCTCCCGAAGCTGGATCAGTCGGGGCTGCTGGTGCGCTAGCTTCAAAGAGCTGATGGTTTTGCCATCACTGAGCCTCCGTACCTCCAGTCCTGGCTTCGTACTCTTTCTCCTCTCTTCCAGCCTGCTGTGTTGTGTAGTCCCTGGTGTCTTGGTGAGGGATGCTTCATGGCAGAAGCTGCGGTACCGCTGCAGGCTGAAGACAGTCAGCAAATTCCTTTTGGTAGACATCTCCTGGCCTGAGCATTTGAGTGGGAGACAGGAGGAAAAGGTGCCTTGGCATCTGTTTGGCAAAGCTTTTCTCTCCAAGTGTTCCTGCAAAAGAGAATGCCACAAAGGAACTAGGAACTATCCAAACCGTTCATTGGGTCAAAGGATGACAAGAAAAGTTGTAGGAGTCATCCTAGCTCCACTCACTTCTTAGGTTTGCACCAGGTCTTCTGGACTGACCTTGGCTTATCAGAGGGGCAAACCAGCACCAGACAACTCTCTTCCTCCATCCCACCAAGGAGAAATATGAGTACAAGAAGAGCTGAATTATCTGCTCTGCTAAACTTTTACTTGTATTTTTGTGTTGTTCCTGCTCCCCTCAACATCCCCACCCTTTTTTAGTGTAGCTTCACTGTGAGAAAATGGGTAAAACAAGCAGATATGTGTGACCAGGCAACCCCTTTCAAACCGTTGTGCTGGTTCCCATGGTTGCAGATATTCCATCTAGAAAGGTCAGTGGAACAAATGCTCCATGCACCATGAGCATTTTGACCTCTTAAATCTGTCAGATGAGGAGGTTGTTGTTTTGGTTTTTTTTAAATAATCTAGGTTAAAGCCTGTGAAGCCCTGAGAACGAAACTTCATAGAGTAAAAAATCAATAAATGAAGACATTAAAATCAATAAATGAAAAAATTAGCCAGACTTCTGTATGGCTGAGAAAGCCCTGCTCTGAAGAAATATTGAAGTAGGTTGTGCTCTTTTCTAGTTGCCTGTTCTAGAGGGCAGAGATACACAGGGAGCATCATCTTTCTAGAGGGCCGAAAAGGATTTAACTGGAGCTTCTGCATCGCAAATATCATGGTGCATGAGTGAGGGAAGGGCTGAAAACATGCCATGTCCTTTCTTTATGTTTTCCGTTCTGTGCTTTGACCCTTTAAGGAGAAGGGATGATGCATGCCCTGTCCTTTTTGACAGCTCCTACTGCGTTCATGTGGGTCTTACTTTGTGTGCATAACAGGTTCTGGTGCTGGCGCTGTAGCTGCCCTGCCGGGTGAGGGTTCGCTTCTTTTGCCTTTGTCTTAGCACGAGGTAAATCCGCACATAGAGCAGCAGGGTCACCATGAAGGGGAGGTAGAAGGACACCAAAGAGGAGTAGATGATGAAAATAGGGTTTGATATGGAACAGACACTGGGATCCCCTGGGGAGGAGAAAAGAGAGAGAAAAGAGAGAGAGAGAGAGAGAGAGGGGAGTGGCTGAGCTGCTTTGCTTTAGTATAAGGAGGCTCCAGTGCGCTGGCAAAGCACGTCGAAAGGTGGCCAGCAGACAAAGGCAGTCTAAGGAGTGCAAGTATCTCTAATCTCTGTTGTTGCAAATTGTACTGTGGCCTGCCCACCCACCTAACTGATGCTTAAAATGGACTCTACCTAGGGCCATCTAGCATGACCCAACATGCATCTGCCTGCTTTTCTGGACAGCAGCTCTCCCCTCTTCTCTCATGTCTATTCCCATTCTTTCTCAGAGGATCCTTTCTCCTTTTGTCCTTTCTCCTGGTCCTCTGGCAGCCTCTGAGCTGTCTAGATGCGGAGGTATGCCTTCACCCCCATCTGTCTGGACCAGGCAGTGGGGGACAGCAGCACTCCTCACCCTCTGTCCCCTTCTCGCTTCAAGCACTGCATAGAGGATGGACGGGGAGCAGAGGACTTCTGCCTGTGGCTCAGGGGGGAGGAAGGCTCCCCTGCCTCTCTGCCTTCAGAGAGAATGGGCTGCCCTAGGTAGGGGGAAGGAGAATGATCAACCTGCTTCCAAGCAGGAGGCTAAATTGTTTGCTGTCATCAAAGGATTAGGCGAGGAAGCAGACAGCCAGTTGGATGGGAAGGAGGTTTCTCACAAGCAGTGCCAATATGCAGTCCTTGCTGTTTAGGAATATGTTCTGTATAAGATTTAAAACTGTGTGTCTGGACCTGTTGATATCAGCAAGACGCAGTAAGTCTGATGTGTACGTGTGTTGGACATGCTGCATGTCTGGAGATTTGCTCTGTGTACACAGAGTGAGTGACTGGGGAGATCTGTAGACCTGGACACTTTGATGGGCATTGATTTGGCAGTAAAGCAGGCAGGTCTGTCCTTAGAGCAATAGTCAGTGTCTGCCTGACAATTTATAGACAAGAGCACATCTGCTCTCCAGTACTTGAGATTTTTCTCACCCTTCATAGTGTGCTTTCCAGTTCCCTAAAATCTCCTATAACTTGGAAAGTCTACAGGACCCATGTTAAATGACCTGGCCATACACAGAGCAGCTCCATTTCTAAACCCTCCCTGTGTGCTATTGTTCGGGACGTCACCTACCTGTAGTATTGAAGCCAAAGAGGAGAGGGCACGATACTGCGAATGCCAGCATCCAGACTATCACGATCATGAGAGAGACCCTCCTGCAGGAGCTCTGCCCAGTGCTGTACTGGTACTGAACTGGTTTCACCACTGCGGTGTATCTGCGGACCAAACCAGCTCCAGAAAGAGGAGAGGTGAGAACAGAGGGAGGGAAAGGACCAGGTTTTAAAAGGAGAAATGAAAGCCATGTATAGAACATGATGGTGAACATGATAAAGAAATGGAAGAGGAAAGGAGAGAAGATCAGATGATGGGATCAGCGATTTGTAGAAATGGTAAGTGGGGCATTGGGAGGAGGAACAGAGGAAATCAGAATTAGTTGGCAGCACTTCAGAGAAACACTCTGCAGAACTGCCAGCATTGCAAACCTACAAGGCTTGGCATACCAGATGGATCTAGAAACCCCAGGAAGCCCCCATCCCTCAAGCCCCTAAAGTTACATATGCACTGCTGGGAAAGAGCAGTCTCTGGAGCAACCACAGCCTGCTATGCTCTGTGCCTCAGCTGCCCGCGCTGGTGTCGACCTTGCTGACAGCCAGAGGATTGCCCACGGGATGGTGTCCAGGGCCTTTGGCTGCTGGGGTGCCCCAGGGGATGCAGCTCAGCGAGGCTAGGATTTGGAAGGCACAGGAGTCTCAACTTTAGGATGGCCTGGGGGCTGCTCCTTGCAGATAGAGCCAAAATGAAACGGGGATGAAGATTCCCATGGAGGAACACCGGATCAAGCCAGCATTGAAAGCTGCCTCGTACGGTTACCCTTGAACCATATGTCACAAAGGTAGAGCATGCAGTGTTTTTTCCTTCCCCTACTCCTTGGTCCTGACAGCACCATGTGTGCAGAGGTCTTGGCTCTCCCAGCCCTAAGCATTGCTTAAAATAGGCTCAGTTTTAAGATTCAGAAAAACAGGGCAAGGCTGAAGATTACACAGCAATAATCTTCACCCCTCCCTATGTATATGGTAGGATTTTGTTTATTAAAACTTCTTGAATGAGGTCTCCAGAAGGAGAAACCCTCTTTGAAACTCAATGGGAATTAGATGACCAATTGTTGTTCTGGCCTTCAAAAAGCATGAGGATGTGGTTGACTACCTACTGGTGATGCTTTATTGCTTGTGCCTCTCGGCCCTTAAGTGGAGACATCTTCTAGCACATGGTGGGCAGAGCCATATTAATAGCAGTAGTGGCAGTGACAGACTAGCAGGGTGATTTGTGTTCCTGAAGACACCAAAGCTGCCTATGCAAACCCCACTTCCTTGTCCCTGCCATGCTGGGGTATGGGGCTGACCCCCATCTCCAGACTGTCCTCCTGGATGCTGTTGGCTCTCACCTGTCAATGCTGATAGCGCAGAGGTTTAAAATGCTGGCTGTGCACATCATTACATCCATGGTGACGAAGATATCACAACAGATGCGGCTGAAAGTCCAGACTCCTCCGGTCACCTGCACCAGCAACCACAAAAGCGTCAGCCTTGTTCTGCACCGAGTCCTGCTAAGTTATGTATAAGGAGAGGCTCTCCTCCAAGTATCTCAGCATCTAGATGAGTTCATGTCCACTGTGATGTGCAGAGGGAAACTGAGGCACCTCTGTTGTGTGCAAGATAACACAGCGGCCGGTCATGGAGAAGGAGCCACACTTTGATTTCAATCCTTTAGTTACTCTTACAGAGGGAGGCAGGGTGAAGAAATAGATAGCAGCTATCCCTTCCCTTATGGCCCAGCATGATAAATTGATTTAAATTTGATATCACTGTATATATCCTTTGATTAAAGATTACCTGAGAAAATCGAAGGGCTGAAAGTGTTTCTCAGCTTAGCTGCTGGAGTTCTCTTGCTGGCAGTGAGCTGGAAAAGTGCTGCAAATTTTATGCATTTATGTATGAAACAGAGACCTGAGGTTTCTCTAAAACCTTATTTGTATCCTTATCTCAGTTACAGATTTTGATTATTAGATCTAAGCGAGAACTCACAAGCTGTTTGGATAAAGGGGTTTGGTTTGCTGTGATGCTGAGCTTTTGTTCTGGTTGTTTTGAATCTTTAATTTGAAGTGTGTAATCATGAAAGCTTAGCTTTGGCCTATCTCTGTGATGGAGAAACGCATTTTTTGGCCCAGCCATCAAGTTCCTGACGATGACCTTTTCAGTTGACAACGATATGCTCCAAGCACTGTGGGGTACTGCCTTCCTCAGGGCTGAGATGATAGCCTGACTCTGAGGAAGGTGGTCTGCCTCAGCACCTACTCCTTCTAGGAGATAAACAAGGAAGCAGCCTGCCCTCCAACAGATAAGCCCATTGGATGAGTACAGCAAACAAATCTAATGCTGCGCTGGTTGGAGAAGATGGGTAGGAGAGAAAGAGGGAGGAAAGTCCTTGCTAGGAGAGAGCCTGGATTTTAGCCTTCAACCCCATAGATCCTGCTGGTTCAGATGGATCCTGGGAAGCTATCAGGAACTGGCACTAGTTCCTGGTCTCTCTGCTTACATTTAGACCACATCTGGAGTACTGCATCTGGGTTTTGGGGCCCCACTACAGGAAAAACATTGATAAACAGGAGCGAGTTCAGTGGAGGGCCACCAGGACAGTCCCTGGGGGCTAGAGCACTTGTCCTGTGAGGAGCAGCTAAGGGAACAAGGCTTGTTCAGCCTGGAGAAGAGGTGGCTTTGGGGTGGGGGGAGCTAACAGCAGTCCCCTAGTGCCTAGTGGGAGGTTATTAGGAAAGCTGGAGCCAGGTTACTAAGAAGACGGAGCCAGGTTTTTCACAGCAGTGCGTGGTGGGAGGACAAGAGGCAACAGGCATAAGGTGAAAGAAGAAAGGTACAAACTGGTTATGAAGGTAAACTTTCTGACCATGAAGACAGTGAGGCAGTGGAGCCAGTTGCTTGGTTAGTCTGTGCAGGCTCCATCCTTGGAGTTTTTCAAGACCCACTCAAATACACCCATCCCAGATCAGGCTGGAGAGGGTGCCACAAGTAAGCTTGGCTTCTAAGACAGTGGGTCAACCCTGCAGCAAGTGTCAATGCCTAGGAAGGACACAGCTTCCTGCAGACAGAAGCACTTGTATAAATACAGAATTCACTCTGTGTGAGTTGTTTTCTGAGTTGTTTAAGAAATAATCCTGAGAAATTTAAATGGTGTTGACTGTGCCAGCGTTCCCGCACATGGGCACAGAAACTTGCTGAGGTGAGCTGTGTCTTTAGGGTGTTCTCTGCTGGACCCAGCTGCTACATGTCAGAAGTAAGGTACTGAATGAGGCAGTCTTTCACTAGACCCCTTAACTCTGAAGGAATGCAAGGGAGAGATGGAAATTGGCTTGCAAAATGCAGTAGGGAACTGTGCTTTCATCTTAGTTCTCTAATACATGTGGGGCTCCTTTGTTTTCTTTTTAAAAAAACAAGCAAAAGAGGAAAAAAAAAAAACCAAACCAAACCCCTAGGGCTTTTCTGCACAATTAGGTGAGCTAAAAGACATACAAACTGAAGGCTATCCCTCTGAAATTAGGGACCTGAATAGGTAGATTCACTTTTCAAAGAAACCCCACACCACATTTTTGCTTTAGTTGAAGATTTTGAGATCTGCTCAACCACCTCAAAATATTTAAAAAAAAAATAAATTATAAGTGCTGGAAGCCTTTGCAGTAGGAGCCAGTAAGGGGTGTTTCTGTAGTCTGAGGCAAAATGCAATGCAGTGTCTGTGTGATCTGGGGAGTTTGAAGAATATTTCACCAGGAGCTGGTGCCAGATGTTTGCATTAAAGCCAGCTGCGCTAGCCCAGCAGATGTGGAAGCACTTAACTAAGGGAGTTTCCAAGGTCCTGAGCACATTCAAATGCTAAGCCCAAGAACATGAACCATTAAAACTAGCAGAAGGTGGTGGTTGGAATGGCTCTGAAGTGAACCCTCTCAGGATGATGCATTCAGATCACATCCCCTGCGTCCTAAGCTGTAGCTTGTATTAAGAGGATGCTCAGCAAATCAAAACGTTGGGCTTAAAACCCATCCTCAATTCCACCAACCACAACTTCTAAAATGGGGAGTAGCTCTGCTGAAGTCAGTGAAGTAGTTAATATTTACCTGTGGGGTATGCAAACTTGTAATTTATTCCAGAATTTAACAGTGAAGAAGAGCCTTTTTATTATAGGCCTCGTTCATAATTTTTTAAATTCTATTTCTGCTCTTCCTTTTATTGCTCTGTTCTGCTCATCTTCGGTACAGCAGCTAGAACTTGCTAGTGTGCATTTCTGGTTTTCATGTGCTGGCAGGGTACCTGGTCTTTATCCCTTGGTGTCTTTTGTCCAGGAATCTCAAAGCACATCACAGGTATTAATTGAATGAATCCTCACAACTGCCTGGGTGAGGTGGATGGTCAAATATTATCCTCCTGCAGCTGATGAGAGCAAACCACAGAGAGATAAGCTGATACAATCTCTCATTACCACTCAGTGCATGTGCGGCAGAAGTGGGAATAGAGTCCAGGATGAAAGCCTGGCTCTGTCAAAGACAATGCTGAAGCTCCCTATAGACTATTCAGGTCAGGTTCTCACCTCATCTTTCTTGATGACCAGTCTGCTTTATCCACAAAATTGTGGTATTATTATTTTTAACTTTCCATCCCTATAGGAAGTCCTCCAGTTTAAAAAAAAAAAAAAGAAATCATTGTACATTCATAAACTTATGCAAATCCACTGCTCTTCTGATTCCTTAAAAATAAACAAAAGAATCTCTGTAAATCAGATATGTATGATGATGCCATATTGAGAAGTCCATGGATGGGAAAGTATAAAGACAAAGTTGCATCAGGTGATGACAGGCATGTAAGCAGTGGTGCATTTAAGCATGCTCACATGCTCACTGCTTCTGTTTTTGCACGGTGGGAGTAACTAAGAGCATGCAGGCGGTCAGGCCTGCTGACAAGTGATAAACTGCTGAGCTGCAGTAACTCAGTTGTCTGTCCTCCCTTTGATGGTAGTCTGGCGAGCTCCTTGAGCTCAAAGAGCAGTTGTAGGGCTCACTGCTCTGGTGTGAGAGCCACAGAAGAGAAGACAGCATTACTCTCACATGCTCTGAACAGAGGTGCAGACTAGACCTCAGTGACAATCATCTTCTGAAGCTTTTGTTTCCTTTGGAGGTAGAACTGGATGTTGTTAGAAGACTGAGAAGGATGCTCC
>VZTL01005313.1:8265-73931 GCA_013400535.1 Scopus umbretta
AAAAAAGGCATTCCCTGTTATAATGCACTTACTGCAGAAGGTTTTGATTTGTATGTGAATTGTAGGGGCTGGCTAAGGAAAGGATGTTCGCATACACAAAAACTACACCTGGGACGTTTGTGAAGCTGTCTGTGCCTTTCCTGAAATGTCCAGGGGTCCAAAAGTAGAAAAGGTTAAAACCACTGGTAACAAGGTGCATTTATATGGCTCAGTGCTGTGTCATGTAAAGGTATCAAAGAACTAGCCAAGAAGCCCTAAGCTGTACTAATGTACTTCTCTTGGACGAGTACACCCTATGTCTCATAGGGGCTGAAAAGCAATTGGAGTATCTTGGTGCACTGTTGTAACCTGCTGGGCAGACATATGCTACTATTTAAATGGGGAAGGGTTGCAGGAGGGAAGCTATGTGATTTATTTGAGATCAGAAAAATGCCTGTTGTAGAAGCAGTCTCCCAAATAGCATCCCAATGACCATGTACTCACACACCTGTGTGACTGTGTAACATCCAGAAGGAGGAGGAAAGGGGTCAGCAAAGCACCCAGAGAAGGTGAAGAATACATTGATACCTGCTCTGCAAATTAAGCAAAGTATACTGGAAAACAATGCTTACAATTTGGTGACAATCTCCTCGCTGCTCTGAACCCTTTCATAGACATCATCCCCAGCCTGACCTTTTAAACCTGATGGTAAACAGGTAGGACAGCTCAATTCATTACTTCATGTTGCTAATGAGATCCAGCACATACAGATCCTTTAGTATGTGCTGGCGAAGAGTGTCTACCCTTCCTGATCATTTGTCAGGTATGACAATGTCTTATTCGCTGCTCACAGCAGAAAGCATCCAAATGCCATTAAAACCTGTCCTTACTGCGCAGGGTGTTGTGGTGTAATCCCAGCCGGCAATTGTGCACCACACAGCCGCTCGCTCACTCCCCCGCAGTGGGATGGGGGAGATAAAAAGTGAGATAAAGTGAGATAAAAAGGGAGATAAAAGTGAGGGAACTTGTGGGTTGAGATAAAGACAGTTTAATAAGTAAAGCAAAATTAGCGCACACAAGCAAAGTAAAACAAGGAATTCATTCACTACTTCCCATTGGCAGGCAGGTGTTCAGTCATCTCCAGGAACACAGGGCTCCAGCATTCGTAACAGTGACTTGGGAAGACAAACACCATCACTCCAAATGTCCTCCCTTCCTTCTTTTATCCCCCAGATTTATATGCTGAGCATGATGTCACATGGTATAGAATATCTCTTTGGTCAGTTGGGGTCAGCCGTCCCAGCTGTGTCCCCTCCCAACTCCTTGTCCACCCCCAGCCTACTCATTGGTGGGGTGGGGTGAGAAGCAGAAAAGGCCTTGATACTGTGCAAGCACTGCTCAGCAATAACTAAAATATCTCTGTATCATCAACACTGTTTTCAGCACAAATCCAAAACATAGCCCCATACTAGCTACTATGAGGAAAATTAACTCTAGCACAGTCAAAACCAGCACACAGGGACAATCATTTAATGGAGCAGGACACAGGGGCAGAGGGAGATTTTAGACATTGCCAGGTGAACAACTACAACAGCACCAGCTGGCAGGAGACAAATTTCAACTTGTGGCATAACATGCACAGAATGGGAGATAGTTACTGGGTTTACTGAGACAAAGAGGACAGATACAAGAGATAAAACTAACAGCTTCAGCAGAAAATACAAAGCAGAAGACCAGAGGTCCCTTGGTTGGGCCCACCAGGCAGCTGGTGGGTGCAGTATTCCTTGACCCCTCACTCAGGGCAAGGACCCAGGGTTAAAACAAGTTTATTGAGTTGAGGGTATGGATTAAACCTCCTTCTACGCTTACTCAGCAGGACTGACTGTATTTTAAGTGTGGAGTTTTCTCATTAGCTAAGCAGGTGACAGCCACCAGCCCCGTTACCGCCACTGCTGCCATAGGGACTGGGCATCATGGCACCCTGTGCTTGGGCTGCCTCTCCTGCCCCACTGGTGGGACCAGCACACCGATGCCCCATGTCATTCCTCGATGCATGGTGTAGTCCACACTGCAGCCTGGTGGCCACAGGAGAGTCACAGTGCTGGGAGTGAAGGGGAAGAGCTGCTGTCTTTCACTCTGCCGGGCACAAACATGATGGGTGGGGTGAGCTGCAGCAAAGCCACCAAGCTGCTGGCAGCCATTTGAATACTGCAAAGTGCCTCCTCACCCTGTGCCCTGGGACACCCGCCTGCAGCTTGTCGCTGCCTCACATTTCAGAGAAACAATTTCCAGATTGCTCTCTCCTCTGCCACACCACAGCCTTCTCACCCCAGGAGTTTCATTTATACATGCAATGCCATTTGAATGTGCATTCATACTCCCAAGTCCAGTAAGCAAACAGGAAGAACCTGTCTTTGGGCTGAGGGTTTTCTTTTCTTCTTTGGTAATTTCACAGTGCTCTTCTAAGTGTGGCTGCCTTTCAAAAGCATGAACTCTTGAATGCAAAGGTCTGGATTAAATCCACTGCAACCTGCCATTGCTAAGTGCAGTTGACCTCTTCCACTGACTCCAATCCCAAAACACACGTCCTGTTACTCAGTATTAAATTTTTTTTTGGCACACAGCATGTAACAGATATGGTATATAGATTTAAAAAAATTACACACATTCAGCTTTTCCTGAAGAGCTTTCACTTGTGATGAGTCTGCCACATGTCACTTATTTAAAACAAACCCAACAAATGAGCACCAAGGTGGAAGAAAAATTACTTGATGCAGGACCTCACCAATTCGTGACTGAAACCTGTAGCTCTTGCAGAAGTTTTAGCCCTGGTATGGAGGAGATGCCTTTTCAGCCTCCTTCCAGTGTGTCCATGCACAGACAGCCGGAACCCCACAGCTCTCCCGCGAGCATTGAGACCTTCCCTCCCCACCTCCACTGCTGCCTCTGGTTCCTCTTCTTCCCTGACATGTACCCTCCTCGCTCTTCTACACACTGCTGTTATTTTTTCCCCTTCCCTGCCTGACCACTGCCTCCATGCTGTGCTCTCCTGCTTGGCACCTGCTTCCCTGATCCCTGCTGCATTCAGCAGAAGGAAGAACGATGGGTGTGAAAAACCTACAAGTGGAGGGGAGCGACTGTGGATCGACCGCTATGGGAACCGGCAAAAGCCATCAGGTCTCACAAGCTGCCTCTGCCGGTTTAATTTGAACTTTGGGTCAAATACAGACAGGACGTCCTAGGATCCTGTTCACTCCTCGTGCATGTTGAAGATGCTGTTTTATCAAGCTGTGCAGTGTCCTGAGCAATGGTAACAGACATCGGTTGTGGGGAGCGGGGGCTGGGGTCCTGAAGGCTGACACTGCTCGCCATTAGCCACCGAGGTGGTGGGAACCACCAGGAATTGCCACCACTGTAAAAAACATCACCAGAACAACCAACCCCCAAAAAATTGTTGCTCACCTTGCTCAGTAGAGTCAAGAACACACTGGTGGATTTACAGAGAAAATAAACAAAATTTTAAACTGGAATCATTCTTCTGCCAAAAACACTGCCTGACATGTACTGCTTAATGTGTGTGTATTTTCCTTTGGATGAATGTGGCCATACACTCCTTAAAATGTCCCCACATAAAATGGACGCATAATATGCAGTACAGCATGTTGAAGATGTCTTGAAGAGATTTACTACATTCCTCTTATATAGATGGTATTTGTTTAACCATCTTTATTCACAATAATTAACTGTTGCTATTGCTATTCTTTTTAACACCAATTAAAAGTTGTTCTGTACTTCTTTATCAATGTATTTTTAAGCCACTCAGTGCTTAATACAAGTTTGTAACCTGCAGGCTCACATCTTGTGGAGACTCGTGCACATGAATAATTCATAAACTGAGGAACAGTAGCTATTAACATAAGTAAAACTACTCAAAGAGAAAAGTAGCTCACGCTTGAATTCTTTGCAGGAATTGACCTTAAGTTGCTCTTCAGATCTAGACTGCCCTATTAGGAAGCTTTCTTGTCTGTTTTTTATTTGTTTTATATAGGTAGGAAACACAGATAAAAAAGGTCTCTAAACTCTATAAATCTTCTAGGTTAGACTGAACTTCTGTTAAGGTTGTAACACTGTGGACAGCATCATAAACCAAAGGCTTCCTTTACCTCCCTCATTGCCTCGATGTCCAGTAGTTTCTGTATGACTGCGAGGAAGCAGATGAGATGACTCCAATGCCATTAATGTTTACAAGATGGTTCTGTGAAGCCTTAAAAGCAGGCACCGGTGTCACTGAGGCTCAGCTGTCATCCCATGCCTTTGCATTTGTACCATAAAAAGCAAATCCCTGACAAGTAATTATTGCATTTCTTGATTGTCCTTAAACAGAAAGAAAGCAGAGAAAATTTTAAAGGGAGATGAAACTGAACTCAGCTGTTGCACTCACAAAGTGCCATACATTCATCTTGCTGTTAAAAACTGTAGGGAAAAATCTGATAAGAGCAAAGCCTTCCCTGCTTACACAGTAAACAGTGAAATATACACTGGATTACTGTCATATCAGGAACATGTCACTGTTTTTTCAGGATGTTCAGCCTGATTATGAGTTCTGGCCATTTTATTCCAGAAAACCTCTACCAATTTCACTGGATTTAAGTTGTAGTAGAAGTAATGGTGAGGTGATGAGCCTCAGGTCTCTTTTACTTGCTATGTGGTAGATAAATGTAGAAAAAGGATGGCTCTTGCCCTCAGAAGTTAAAAATTTGCTAGTTGTAGTTGTGACTTGCACATTTTTAAGAAAAATCAGATCCAAAACTATTTTGAAACCTTTTTTTTTATGAGCCACCTACCATCTTCTTACCAAGTGAGGTGGCTGTAGCATGGAAGAGCAAGACTCACTGCAGTTCTGCAGTTACTGGCTGCAGCATGAACACTCACTCCCTTCTCTCAGAGCTGGCAGTTCATTAGCAACCACCATCTCTGCCTTACCACAGGCTTGTGAGCCCTCTGAATTTTTCATGATCTCCCCATTTTAAGACAGTAATCTTTTCTACACGAGCAACAGGACATGACATTCAAGGGATGAAAAATAAATTTTGGACTTTGATCAATGTCTTTGATGCAGTTTAAGAAAATTCATGGGTTGAGATGCATTCCTGCACTTCCACCGCCAATCTACCTTAGTTTCAGACACGGAAGAGTATTCCTCACTGTCCTCTCTTGGTTGCCCCTCAGCTGAGGACATGTTTTCAGTGCAGAAGTTGCAGAGTTGCCCAACTCTCCTCAGCTCCATGCATGCCTGATTTTGCGTCTTCACCTGGGTTGTGTGGATAAAGCAGTGTCTGTGTCACCTCCTTCTGATTAACAAACCCAAAATATTTTTTTTTCTCTGTTGTCTCAGGAAACATTTGTAAAGACACAGGAATGCAGCCTGGGTTTCGTCTGTACCTTATCAAGATGTCCTGGCCTCTAAGCTCTTGCGGTGGCTCCCCTGTCAATGGCTGTCTTGCATCCCTGGCTGTGCAGTAGTCCCGCTCAGCAGGACAGGCAGAGGAGGGCAGGTCTCCCCCTGCACACCCTGTTTCATGTCAACATCTTCACTTTGTGGAGGCAGCATTTCCTCTGCTGCTAACATCCAGTAAACTCTGCTAAATGAATCTTTATCTTTTTTATTATAAAGTTTTGAGTAAGGGTTTAGGAAAAAATTTGGAAAGACAGTTAAAAGAAAACCTAAACAATGAACACAGAGACAAGACTCTCTTAACGTATTCCAAGGTACCTTAGCCAAACCACTTCTCCTCAGATGCTGATGGGTCCAGATAATGAAGGATCATCTCTCCAGTGTCACCAGGCTCTCTCATTGCCATTTCAGCTCTTCAGGACTTTCTTCTTCTTCCATAGTACCAGCCTGGCTTGATTCAAAGTAAAGGTACCACTGGTGATGTCCACCTCAATGCTTAATCACATTCCAGAATAGTTTTTTTTTTCCTTCATCTCATATGGCCTGATAATAATTATGCTTCTGGGGCTAACAGTAATTGTGCCTGTGATCTGCACAGTCTGTAGTACTGTCTCAGATTTTGGTACAGAAACACACAATTTTTTTTCGGTATTATTAGGAGGGTATAAAAGTAAAACCTAGCCCTGATGCATTTCTAAGTCAAGCTAACAGGTATCATTTTGAGCTTGTCTTGGATTGTACCAACCCTCAGCCTTTGGAGTCTGGATCCCAAAGGGATGAAGGCGCCCATGAGGAAACCCTGATTCAGACACCCAATCACTTATGGTACCCCTGCCCCATAAGCAGTGGTCCTAGATGGCTATGTATGTTCCACATAGGCTCAAAGGCCTTTTATCATGTGCTATAAATGCATCCTTAGCACCCATCTTAGCTAGTTGGGAACATATTGCTGGAGCCAGATAGGTCTGATGGCTAAGGAAGAGCAGAGCTTGCAGTCCCTGACTTACAGGTCTCTGGGACCTTGCTATCAGCTTGCTCTGTGCTTTTCTAGTGCAAAGCTGACCTTTTGAAGCTTCCTTCTCCCTTCATGCTATGCTCCCTCGTACTTCAATCAGCAGAGCTGCACAACAAGGAACAAGTGGGGCAGCCTTGTAAAGCATGAACCATCAGAGTGTAGGTACCTTGAATAAACAAACTGCAAGGAGAGAAAGAAATCCTGACTGACTTCTTGCATCTCTTGACAAAAGCAGTATGTTCTGGCAGCCCATGCATCTCACTGCTCCAGAGGAATTAGCATGGTGTTTACCTGCTCTTTCCCAGGCTGGTCACATGCTTGATCTTGCAAATGTGTACACAAGCTTTTGAGAGTTGTCACAGCACAACAGGAACCTTGCCTTCTCTCATTGTTTGTAACCTTTGAGGACTAACCAGCCAAGCTTTCTTAACAGCAACAAAAATGCAGCTTATTTTAAATTAACTTCCAGGGCAAAAAGGGTTGCTTTCAAATGACCAGCTGCTGACCAAGTTGGATATTCCTCCATCAGCATGCTTCAGCTTTCTTTTGAGGGGAGGAAAAGAGTCTTTCTGCTCCCAGAGAGAGCAGAACTGGCTGGCTTGTGGGGAGCTTTGTGGAAGGAGAAGGAGCAAGAAGGTGGCACCGCTGTGCCTGCACCTTTCACCAGAGGAACAGGGAAACACTTCCCTCTCCTGTGGAACTCTGTTTGGGTACTAGTTCACTATTATTTCATGCACGGTATTTAATACTTGTTTTCTAGGCACTTTGTGTAAAGTGATATTTAACCACAATAAAAGCAAGATGCTGCCAAGGACATGTTGCGGGGGTTTGCAGAACCAAGTTAGGAAAATTTCCTGGTGCATCACGGCTAGAATAAAGGTGCAGCTACAGAACCAAGCAATGCACTGTGTATGTCACAGCAATGGCCCATAGCACGGATGCCTGCATAACACTTCTTTTTCTTCTTCATTTTATCTTCACTGTGTCCATCTTCCTTGATATACTTGAATAGGCATATAGGATTTATGTGGGTTACGTAGCAGAACTAATACCAGCTGATGTGATGGTTCAGCAATAAGTCATAAACCACGGTTGAATGCCTTCCCCTAGTCCACACCACCAACAACATCCCACTGTATGGGTAGCATATTTGGTATGAGAAAGCACGTAGCAGCCTGGAGAGCCCTCCAGGATTGGGTGGTGCTCCCTTTCCTTGCTGTGGGATGTGACCAGTGCTCTGCACACAGGTGCTGATATGTCCAGTGTCAGAAAACTAAAACTAAGGAATTAAATGGGCCTTTGCTACCATTTTCACAGTTTGTGAAATGCTGATTGTAAAGAATGAATAATGCAAAAAAAAAAAAAAAAAAAAAGAAATCTCCATCTGCTATTTCCAGTAAATGGTGCTGTCATTCAAATAAAGGCAACACTGAAAGAGGAAACAGAATATTGCCAGCAGTAATAGCCCGTGTTTTTATGGCTCCACTTATCTGGATCTTATTTTGGCTTGGCACTGTTGGTGTAACTTTACTTCTCAAACACTAGCATCAGCACTTAAATTTATCAGGCTCTGAGGACTATCTGTTGAGATAAACTCAGCCTACCCAAAGTGGCAACATTAACAGCATTGATGGAGCCTCAAATAGAATTGGCAACCCCTTTGCAATGCTAAATAAAGTAACAACATAAAATTCACACCGTGGCTGGTCACCCCCCATGCAAACAAACTGAATTCCCATGGGCCCCTTTGCAGGTCCTAAAAGGTTTGATGAATGGGAAACAGCAAGATATGTCCCTTTTCTGTCACAGCTAGAAGTCATGTGCTGGTTTAACCTCTTGCCTCCCTTTTGTCCCCATTAAAAATTCTGGTGTTACTTTTCTTAATTTGGGAGGGGAAAAAAAGGAGGGGGGACAGAGAGCAGAATTGTTCCTGTTCCCAGTCTTTAATTTACTTCCTTACATCATTGCTGCTTCTTCCCTGGGTTTGCACAATGGGGTTAAAAGCCTAAATGAGTAGGAAGCCAGATACTGGTTATTCTGTGACTTGTCCAGAGGTACAAACTGCGACGAAGAGACCTTTCTGGGTGTTGCTCAATGCCCTTGATGAGTTGGAGGGTAAAACTTCTGGCCCATTTTTATTTTTCAGGTTATACTTTTACTCAAAGGCTTTTATGTTTGTATCTCACATTGGAAAAGGATGTATAGAAATTGCATGCTACAAAGCAGGAAGGAGAGATGCTTTATATTCACACGGGTAAAAGGACAAGCAGGATTTCCCCTTTTCCCCTGGATTCCTAGAGCTCTACCTTTCCTCAAGGAATTGCCTGTCCTAGCCTACATTAACCATAGTATCATGGCAATATGCAGTCTACCTCACCTGGAATAACCACAGGTATCCTGTAAATACTTTACTAAGCAGCAAGCACCCAAACTGTCCAAGCCATCTTTTCACAAGCTGTCTTATCACTGCCTGGGGCTCTGATACTTATGAAATTAATTAACTATTTAAATGGCACAATGATTTTGCAAAAGCTGGCTAGCAAGTTGTCACTGTATAAATCTGGATTCATATTCTTATACCTGGTACAATAACATGGCTCTGGCTTACAACTGGAACTGATCATACTTTCTATTTTCTATAGTACTTGATTAGTTTCTTTTCTTGTTTGTGAGACATTCACAAAGGACTCCTGTTTCCTCTCAGTCTGACTTTTGTCTAAGTGCCAGATAACTTACACAAACTAACCTGTTCATGAACTGTTGATTTAGACTGGCAAACTAAGCTGCATGGCCTGGCTCCAAACTGCTGATTGGAAACTTCTCATACAAGTATCCTGTGACAATTAACAAATAGCACGCTGAGGTTCATGTGCATACTCGCAGACAATGACCAAAATCTCATTTCGTGAGTGCAGAGTGAGCTTGCCACTTGGCCCTTCCAGTACTGTGTAATCTGTGCCAGTGTGGCTATTGTGAAAGTACAGCTTGTACTTGCCAAAACTGGTTTTATAGCTAACTTCCACAGCTCACTCTAAAATACACTACAAGTATGCAACTTGTCTGCCTTTTCCAACTTTGTCTTTTGCCAGCATAACTTTATTTTAACTGAAGGATCATATCGTCTCAGAGACAATAGTGAAGCAATATTACTAGTATAGACAGGGTTAGAAAACTCATTAGCTAAGACATTTGTACCTTGGCTGGCCTTAATGAAGTGACATATCAAAACAATAAATATTAAAAGCTAGCACAAGGATCGATGGTAGAATAAAGTTTTTTCATTAGAAAGCATCAGAAAGCACTTGTAGAAAAAGGACTCCTCTTGAATTCTGCCAAAGTCTGTGTGTGAGGTCTGTGCGTGACTACATATTTTAATTTATGAACTAAAGGGAGAAGATTGGTAGAGGCTCTTGGAGACCCTTGTTATTGATCAGAAAGAAGAAAAAAAAAGAAGGAAGGAAGGTAAGAACATAGTAATGGTTAATGAAACAGCAGAAGCAGAACCGGGAGAAAGAATGATTCTTGTAAAAGTCATCAGATAGAAGGTACGGTTAATGAGTTTCCATGTAGGAGACTAGAAGATACCAGTGAGAAACAACTGAAAAATTGATGTACAAGGAGTTCAAGGAGCCCGGACATGAAAATCTGGGAACTGCAAGTACTGTGCAGAATGTAAAAATAAATACTGTAGGGAAAACCAAAACACAGTTGAATAACAATCCAGATTTGATCTCTGGTATTGAAGCATTTATGCTAATGAGAAAAGAGAAACAAATAACAGACTGCTGTAATCCCTTCAGTACTGGTGATGGTATAGAAAAATATTCCTTAAGATTACTAGAAAAGATATTAACAATACAGGAAGATAAATACTATAAAAGACAATAACATTAAAGAAGGTTTTCTGTTCCCAGATATCAATTAGAGATGAAAATAAGATATCTAGTTTGATAGCCAAGAAATTTCCTCATCAGTTTGCAACTGAGAGACAAATTCCTGAACAAAGAAGAGATTTGTATCAGGTCTTGTTAGAACATGAGGCTATTGTAAAAGCGCTGGCCACAGAAGGCAGTCTTGTTTCACGTGGGGTTAAAATAACTGGAAGGATCAACAAAAAGAGCCCATATTAAAGATACTCCAGTTTCAGAAGGGGAATCCGTAGGATAAAGGAAGAGCTAACGAGTGAAGTCACTGGCGCTGTGGAGTGCAGAAAATTGAATGAGACTTGGATGTTAAAGAGAGGAAAAAAGTGCTACACAGAGCTTCATACCAAGAAAAGGAGAAAAATGTAAAGAAAATGTAAAATTGTTTAGGTAAATAGCCATGTAAAAGTTATGTTGAGAGTAGGTAAAAAAAAACTAAACACAAGGAAAAAAAAGTTTTTCCAAATTTCAAGGCTACTCAGAGATCCATTCTAAAAGCTGAATCTGTAGCTCTATATAGCTCTTCTGCAGTGCCCATCCCTGTATTATATGAAGTCTACAGGTACGTTCGAAATTCACTGTGATCTTTAATACCTTTAAGGGATATTCTATTATTCTCTTTTCCTGGGTGACAGGAAATTTTGCTGGGTGATTAAATACATTTTAGACTTCTTTTCATCTTACAACGCTCATTCAAAGTGTTTGAGGTATTTCTGTAGCTTCACTTTGCCTCTTTCATCCCATAGATCTTGGACAGACCTCACATCCACTGCCAGGGATGATGCTAGAGCATACTTTGGTTTACAGGCCTGTCCCAGCTGTCTTTAACAAAATATGGTGGCCTTCTCCACCAACCAAAAGGAGAGCAACCAGTTGAAAAGGTGTAGAGCCCAACCCAGTCACGAACTCAGGTGGGACTAACTGGAACCCTCCACATTCCCTTTAAGTCTTTTCTCATCTTTGATCTGTTTCTACCTTGTGGCTTTGCTATGTAACAAGGAACCTATTTTCTTTAAATATTACAGGTTTCTGCTGATCTTTTAACACTTGCCCTGAAATTACTGAACAGAAAGATCATAGTAGTAATTTACACAAATGGTGGAAGTGCAAGCTATAGTCCCTGTTTTCTTTCATTTTCACCCATTGTTCAATAATTCATGTATACTCAAGATTTCAAATTACTTTCAAGTTCTATGACTAATAGGGTGTGGAGCCTTAATTTACTTACATGAATGTTTCATGACTTCCTTTACAGTGAATTTGGAGAAGGTATCTCAAAACCTCAATTCCTTAGCATTTTGACAAGGATCCAGTGGCTCAGCTGAAATTTTACTTGAATTTAGCATGTAAATTCTCTCCATCTGCAAAAGGAAAAAGCTTGTATTGTTTTTTCACTTATCATTACCTTCCACTTACAAGAAGTGCTTCAGATGCATTTGGCTAGGCTCCCAGTGCAAAGAAGGGCAAAATATAGCATGGGAAATGTCAACTATTAAAACACAATATTCATTACAATGGATGTAGTCACTAGGAAGGGCTAATGTGCTCAGAGATACATGTTGGTCTTGATTTATGGACATTAACTCATGTACTGATATTTAGACAAAATAAGTACTAGGTAGACAAGTAGTGGCATAAAAAAAGCACCCACCAAGGCTCAGTGAAAAAAAGGAAAAGAAATGTGATTTATCAATATTTTATTCTCTGCCATTAGGGCTGCAAGATTGAAAATCCATCCCTTAGGTTTTATCAAAAAGCCCTACCACTTTTGTATTGTACTATCTTAAAAATATACATCCTTGCCAATGTTTTGTTTCCCTCCCGTTCTCTGTTCACTCCTAAGACTGCCGTCCTCCTGTTTTCAAAGCTAGTGTGGCTCTCCCTCTCTCAGAAAGACCCTCCTCTGAAACTCTTCCGCTATGTTACCACTTTGCTGCCTTGTGCATACGCACAGCAACAATAGCCCTGCTCTCTAGCTGGGTCAGGCACCTTATAGCTTTTACCAAAGGGCTATGGTTGCCAGAGTTCATGCTATGTATGTCTGCAAATGCCTACATGCATACAGTCAGTCTACATCCACCCTTCACCAGCTAATGCAAAACCTCCCTCATTGCTCCAGCCTCTGATGGCTCCTGCCCTTACCCACAAAGACAAACACCCCAAAAGGCAGCAACCCATTAAATATCTTATTTCATGGAGTTTTATGACAACTGGCCACAAGTCAGCGTATGAATGGAATTTTCCTAGAATTGCTGCAATGAAAGGCAAATCTGGGACCCAGGATATGCAGTCCAGTTCCCAGAAGAGACTGCCTAAGGAAAGGAGGCAATCACCAATACCGTTTTTTTAAGAACAGGTTGGGCAAATAACTGACAGGAGTGGCAGAGGCAGAGACAAATAAATGTGTATTTGGGCAGGGGGAGGGATTCAAAGACATGATACACTCCCTTTCTCCTCTGCTTTCTATCGTTTGTTGAGGTACACTGATTTTTGGCACCTTTCCTAAGATTTCCCTCCATGCCCATGCTAATTTGGATGAGGCACCAGCAGAGAGGTGCTGGAACAGGAACTGGGACATGCAGGGCATGTTTTCTCCTTCAGTATTGCCTCACTATTTGACCTTGAGCTTCTCACATCCCGCTGTGATAGCCAAGACTGTGCATCTGCAAATAGAGCTCATGGTAATCCATCTGCTTCATAATGCTAAGATTTTGGATGACACTCAATATGCAAAAACCTCTTTTTTTTTTTTTTTTGTTAAAAGATTAATCACATGAAATAAGAAGAAAATAAATTCTAATTTATGTGAAGAATTACTACAGTAAAATGTGAAGAACAGTCACAGAAAGGTATGCTTACACTGCGTAAAATCAACCTAGGCTTTGTAGTGCTTTTCATATTTTCTAATCAACACATCAATATCTTGCCCCACACATTTTACTTGTATTGAAGTAACCTCCAAAAAACCTTCCTGCGGGAAGACTCACAAGCAGTAGTGAACAGCTGCCTTTTTGATTAAATTCACATCAAGTTGCAGCTAGCATCTCTGAAAAGCAAACTCAGAAAGCCTGGATGGGAATGAGTTAAGTAGAATGAGGTGATTTCTGGGTTGGGGTCCTGGCCCCACTCTCCTGCCCTGTGCTGTGTGTCTTTCCCAGGTGAGCCCCCAGCGACTGCGACGCCTCCCCCTTCAGCAGCCCGCTCATTTAGTCTTAATTCCTAAGTATCCAGAATATGCAAAACAAGGAACCTTGAATAGCGCAGTCGTATTTTAAAGTGATTGACTTTTCTGCGTATTTCTCATAAGGACTAAAGTATCTTTGAAAGTAATACAATTCTTTGTGCAAGAAAAATGTTACCTTTCTCCACAAGAGAAATTTTTTGAAGAACTGGGAAAAGTACAAAGAAAAAAAACTACACTCGTATAAATCACTTTCAGATTAAAATCCAGCTATTGGCAGCCTTGATAAAAAGCAGGACTAGCAATCAGTAAGCAGAAATGTAAATTCAATAAACATGTCTGTGTGTACAAGCTGATAAAGAAGAGCTGCTGTAACCTGACTGTAAACAACAAGATTGTGCTTCAGGCTGAGTTACAGTCAGAAGCAACTTATTTGCATTACTTTCTTACTGTATGACCAAACATAACCCTTCCATGTTCCCAAAATTTCAGCCAAACAGGCTGAAATATATGTAGCAGTCTCACAAACTGCACAAGGAGAAAATGTCATTGTATGGATTGTAGAAAACTGGATTTTCCCAAAGTATTTTCCTCTATGAATCCTCTCCTAAATGGATTTATCCATCCCGACACCCTCCAGACTCCCCAGTGCACCACTGCCTGCTGGACCACTGCTGGCCTCCAACCCCTCGTTCCCCGCTCCCCTCTCTGTGCTGGGAAGGACCTCACTCAAACGTTTCAGAAATAGCAAAATAAGGGTGTTTCCAAGTGGAAAGTGAAAAATGTGTGAACATCTGCTGTGACAGGAGCTCCAAGTCCCCCTGAGGTCTTCACCCATTTCCATCCATTCACATTAGCTGTGGACTTGTCCCAGGCCATCCACTAGCAAGCTCCGAACAAAGTAGGATTAAAAAGTATATTTATATTGTACTGTCATATTATAAAGCTGGAACTTGGCTTGATTATTTTTGCAGAGCCAAATTATTTCATGTGTAAGTACTCCAGACTCAACAACCTCTCCCAGCAGGGTTGGACAGAGGGCACTACCTTGTGCTGTGTCACTTTTAATTTCTCCAAGAGTTATAAAGTGGGAATGAAAATTGTGACAAGCAGCAAACACTGCTCACCCCAAAGTGCATTATTTAAAGTAAGTATCTTTTTATTTAAATTAAGTACCTTTTGCTGTTGGTCAGTAGCTCCAGAACCCACTGGTAGCCAGGCTAAAAGTCAGATGCAGAGTTTATCTATTTTATCAGCTTAATTTGGTCACCCCAACCATGTAAGAATTTGTGCTATAAAAAGATGTGCGAAGAAAACGAAGGGTGAGCACAGAACAGAAGCCTGACACAAGCCTCCTGCATATTCAAGTGGTATGGAAATCTAAAATCACTAAGATGTTTGTTTTCAAAAAAACTTCAGTAACCTGAAACTGTTTGGGTTATTTTGGGTTTGCCTCTGGATAAGGCCAATATGACTGTAGAACCTTCTTCTTTTTATAATCCCTTTATTCTGGTAAAATTAAATGATTCTTTGGTTTGACAAAATAAATTGTTTTCTTCTAGTGTTCACTGTCATTTTTGTGTTTTTAAAACTGCAGATGCCAAGCTCTGGTAGACCCATAATCAGAGCTGATAAAGAAGTCACTAAAGCCCCATGCACAATGTAATTAAAGCCTTGTCTGTCATGTTTTTTGTTGCATATTAATCTTCAGCCATGGTATTTTAATGTAGAAGGACATAATCTGTGCGAAAGCTTGATAATGGAAAATTTACTAATTGTGTCATGAGTCCTCCTGAGGAATAATGCACACAAAAAAGATGAAGTTTCAACAGTTGCACTGAATTGGCTGTTTCTCCTCAGTTAAAGGAAGGAATAACAAGCAAAGCTGGGGAGTAATGATTATTAAACAATTATTTTCCACCTTACCTTCAGTCAGCTTGTGGGTTTGAGAAATCAGTTATTTTCAATTCAAATTTCTCTGCACATATCTTCTGAAACGCAAAAGTAATGCAAAAGCAATTCCAGATTTTGAATTTTGCATCATGTTAAATATTTCGATCAGTCTTCTGGCTCTGTTTTTGTCTATATGTCTTCATAATAGAAGCATAACTACTGAACCTTGGTTTCATTTTGGGGATTATAACTTGTTATTTTTCTGCAAATGGAAGTCCTCCCTCATTCCTTTTACATCTCTCTTTCCTTTGGTCCCCGATTCCAACTGAAGACTGGAAAATTTTGCTTCTGAAATAGAAATAGAGGTACCAATTTAATTTAATTCAGATGTCAAAACTATGGACCAGAAACATATGCCAGAAGATGTGTGATTTTCAGGTAATTTCTCTTCTTTGGAATACTTCTGTCTCATTTAAACCATTCACTTAAAGCAAAAGCCTAAGGGCCCAGCCCTCAGTATACTAGGCTGAAAATGAAACTCTTAACTAAAAAAATACAACAAACCCCTGCTGCCAGAAAGCACTATATCATTGACGCCTGCATGTTTTGTAGCCTTGATCCAGCAACACATTGTACTGCAGGCAGATACTCCTATTTAAATGAGGCAACTCAGAAGGGAATGTATATTATTAAATATACATAGAAACAAAGAAACATCCTGTCTGGTTTTTTTGCAAGCATGTCTGTATAGGTATAATCCTATGTTTGATGTTTCTATACACATGTGCTAATAGCTAAAGAGATTTTCATATTTGCAAGAGTCATTGGAGGACATCCAATTCTCCTCCATTCACCTTCATCTCATAAAAATGGTAGAGTGATGGCGGATCCTGGGCTACCTCTTAGGCTAAAGCAAGCTTGCTTATCCTTGGTAATGGCATTCTCAATAATTGCAGGAGGAGTTCCATTAAAGAATATTTGGCCAAATAGACCAGATTTTCAGGCAGGTGTAAATCTAGATGAAAATCCTCTTTTAGAGCATCATCTTTTCTCAGTAAAAGGTGCAGACCTACTTCCCACAACTGAAGGAATCATGTATCTGCTTTGCATCCACAAAATGTGTTTTTTTCAGTGTTCTCTCATCTTACTGTATTGTGACTCAGCTGAAGAGAGTTTTCAGTGTTTCCCTCTGGAAGCTGACTCCCCAGTGAGGCTTGAGCCCACTTCTTACACCTTTCATAACCAAGACTTTTCAATCCATGCATCTTGTTCTTTCCTGTAGCTTTCAAAGAGCAAAGTCTTTTTGATAGCAGTTGTCTGGGAAAGTAGGTAAGATTCACAGAGTGACCCACAGTGTGAATGTACCTGTAGATAATCACATGAAAGAGACGAGAGACTTTCTTACCCGCAACCGCTCTCCTTGATGTGGTCCTGATGCATGCAGTCACAGCCCATGCTCCTACCCCTTTCTTTCAGTTCATGATGAATTTTGTGATTCTGCATCTGCAGGAGCTGCCAGGATGCCCTGATCTGCTTCTGCGGCAGCTGCGGGAGGTAAGTGCAGAGGAGACAGCCTCAGGCATGGATCTGCAGTTACTGCCAGCTACAAAATCCTCCAGTTTACAGTACCGTGGGAAAGATCCCCTGCTACCTGAGTGCACATATGGCCAGCACATCTCAAAGGATGGATAAAATAAACCTTCTTTGATGGACAGTTTTATTCAACTTTCTTCATCACAACTAAAGATATAGCATGAATACACGAGCAAGTTATATCAAGGTAATGACCTGAAAATAAACCTGCTCTGAAAAAGTGGATGTAGTTGTCTGGTTATGCTGAGTCATCATTTTCTAACCTTGATCTTAATTTCCCTTCACATCTCAAGTTCCTACTATATAAAATCATATTTAGTTTCCTGCGCTCCCCACTGCTCTCAGCTTTCCAGGTTGCTTTGTAATTTACTTTAATCCTCCTGTGGGTGAATTACCCTTCATGCTGATGTCTTCTGCCAGAAATTATTTTTGAGTCCTGGTCCACTTCATTGAACTGTGTTCTTCCAGAGACTGACTGATGACTCTAGCAGAACTCAGAAGTGGTTTACAACCAGTAGAAAGTTTTCTGTGACAGAGAAATAACTTTAAGCTCCACAACAGCTTTGGAGGGCTCTAGTAAATACTGTTTATGAGCCAAACAGCTTGGGGAAAAGTGTGTAACAAATATTGGGTCTCTTCAGTGTCACTTGTACGCACAGGGTATTTATGGGAATGATGCCAGCCAAGGGTGGCATATACACCTACCACAGCTGAGAGGAGAGCGCCAAGTGACTCCAGCTGGGTCTGGCTCAAGAGCTATAGCTCCTGTCAAATACCCTGTGAATAAAAGACTGGCTGGGATCAGTCCAAGCACCACTAGAAGACTCTGTGTAGGACTGACACTGTTGGAGAAAACTGTTGGAGAGACACAAGTAACAGTGCTTTTCTGTTTTTACCTTTTTCCATAAAAGTCTTCTCTTCTGATGACTGTTTTGGGGCACTATTCGCACAAAGAAAGAGTGGCTCAGAGGCACAGATCCTGTTTGGGCTTTGGTCAGGACCAGGTCTAATTCCCACAACAAGACTGCCCTGGCCAGAACTACCCATGATGCCTGTCAAATCCATGTCCATCAATTGATTCACAACTGGTTGTCCAGTGATGGCAAACTGTGTGAAGGTCACTGCTCCCAGTGGGCCTCTATAAATGCAGTGCAGTCTGTGCTCTGGAGAAGAACCCTTAAGCTGGGACGGGTGAAGCCATGAAGGGTTTTAACTGAGTGGTGGGTCTTACTTCTTCTGATGGGGAGAGATGCTAAGGCACAGTGCAATGCTTTAGATGTGAGGATGTGGTCATGCTGGCTACAGGAGTTATGGGAGAAACTCACCCCTAGACTCTCTGCGGGCAGTGGTGTAGGAGAGGAGGTTTTCTGTAGAGTTAAAATTCTGGGATACTGCAGAAAACTGCAGTTCATCTACAGGGCCCAGGTTATGGGATTCAGCCCACTTCTCTGCTGAATCTATTGCAATGCTCAAACTCTTGATAGAAGATTCCTATTATTGAGAAATAGCTCTGAGGTGATGAAGGGCATGAAAAGTCCAGAGGTCTTTGAATATAAGCAGGATAAATACCCTCAGACATGAGGTATCACAGGACAGCTCTTACTTTTCCCTTTTCTTTAAAGCTAAGTTGCTTTTAGGGAGTTATTTTGCATTTGAGTGAGATATGAATGAAACTTCTACAAATATTATCCACTGCTGCTGTCACTGGTACTTTAACATGACGCTCTTTGTAGTTACAAATAGCTTAGCTGACGTGGTAAAAAGCCAAACCCATGGCTCATGTGAATCAATGGAGGTAGGCCAATACCCACGTGCTGGGGAGCTCGCCCAACACCAGGCATCACTATCGATACTTCATCTTTCACACCAGCACGCAAACAGTTAACACTCACCTCAGAGGCACCTGGAGAAGGAGCTGCATTTGAAAGTCCTCTTCAAACAACACTAAATTATTTCATGGTATTGTGCTTTATGCTCTAAAGAGCCTCTGCTTTTTTAAATGTCAAAATATAAAGCATAATCAGATAGTCTCCATACAGAGGAGTGGGTTATAGAGCTGTGCCAAAGTGTTGGCTCATAAGGCTTTTAAATGGCTTTTATTTACAGTCAGAGGATAGTCTATAGAATAGACATTATTGTGACAGGACTTTCTACAGTGTTGTAATGAGCAAAATCATTTTAAGGACCACATGCTTGGTTCTCTATCAGTACAGGATGATCTCGTCCCTGCTTTAGGAGCTTACAAAAAAAAAAGGGAAACAATAGGGTAAAGCTTTTTGGAAGCATTGGCGTATCACTAAGGTGCAGTTATTAAGATATACAATGCACAGTGTGCTACAATGAACAAGCTGTCTTACTGTTTATCTCACTTAAAGCCTCTCTACAATAATTGTTTCTTGGTAAACTACATCTTCATAAACTTTATTATATCTGTTATCTTATAAAAATTTTCCTCTCTTGCCCACTTAGCTGTTCTAGGCAATTCTTCTTTAAGTACATGCATACAAGAACTCTGCAAGATGTTTTTGTAACTGTGAAAACCATTGCATTGCACCTCGTCCTGCAGCTGACCAGCTGTGGAACTGGTTCCTTCTCAAACAATGGCTCATGCCACAACCAAACTTCATTTTCTTTTCCAGTGCTGTTTTGTCTCTACTTTTTAGGCAGTGCATCCACTGAGGCCTGCCCTAGAAGAGCATGGCTTTCCAACCATGTGGGTGCAGAGCAGCAGTTCTCGCTAGTCTGTTTCACTGCTTTGTCTTCTGTTGCTTTTCTGACTTAGTATACGAAACGCTTTCAAAACATGATGCTAGGAACTGAAATGCACAAAACTGTGAGTCAACAGAGAGGTGTTTTTAATGGCATGCTGTGATAGCTCTCCTCCCTCCCTCCATTAACCTTCCCCTCCTCCTTAGGCAATACATTAACTGCTCTTTTTTTTTTCTTGCAGTAAGTGATAATCACCTTCTTATCTAGCATCCCCCATGCTATTCCTAAGGTTCAAACTGCCCAACCACTCTCAGTTGTCTTAAATGATTTACATATCTAATTAAATACAGAGTAGCTAGGATTTAGCTCTGAAGATTGCGGCTTCTGTTTTATATCCAAAGAAGGACTTGTGTGCCTGAAAGCTTATCTACTTCTTTGAAATACAGAAGTTGTTCTCATAAAAGATTATCCACCAACCTTGTCATGGTATATGTTTACAGTGGTAACAGGATGTGAAGAACAGAGATGGGAAAATGTGAATGAGGTCTCTGAGAGGGTGGAATCCCACAGTGGCAATGTTTCTACTCACACTTTGCTTGATTATCTGGTTAGAATTAGCACTGATAAAATTACTCATCTAGTCTGTGTGGGATCATAAAATGTCAAAAGTGAAGAATAATAAACAAGCATCTCAGTCCAGGATTTTGCTCTTCACAGGTTTTTATCTGATGTTAGCAAAGCTTTAAAAAGTTCCAAGTTTATGAACTTTCCCCAGCAGAAAAATGTATATTTTTATAATACTGACATCAGAATTTCTTCTGTAAGTGACTCAACTCCCCTGTCTGAACTTTCAGTGAGATAAAGAAAATGGTCCTTTGTAAATGGCTATTTGGCATGCTTAAAGGACTTCTGTTTTCTTTTCCCTTGGTAAGAAAATGTCCATAGTAGAGTAAGATAAACTTCTGAAGATGAAGATTATTTATGAATAGGTACAAAAGAATGATAGCGGACCGAGATCCTTCAAACTAAAAAAAAAAAAAAAAAAAAAAAAAAAAAAAAAATTAGTTTGTCAGCCAACATGTTAATTGATAAAAATGGTAAAATTTCCCTTTAAAAGGCTGAACATCTGTGGTAGCTATTCACCTTATTTTGGCTGTGCAGTGGCAACAAGAATCACATTTACATTTGCTGCATGAAATGGTAGACTGAATGACCATAGACAATTCTACCTAAAAAAATTGCAAAAATGAAACCACAAGAAAACTCAACTTTTAAAAACTTCATCCTGACAAATTAGCTACAAAAACAGCTACCTGAAAATCATTATTTTTGTATTTTTAAAATCACTGCATGGCACTACAGTCTCTTGACATGTGGAAGATACATGAAGGCTTAATGATTTAATCAGCAAATCTTTGTCCATTAAAAATACAAACTTTCAGGTCCAGTAAAGTTTCAACAGCATCAGGGAGTGGCAATAGGCAAGGGGGCAGCAGGGCAGCAAAAATGCTTGCAACCCTGAAAATAAAAACATCTCCAGTTAAGAACAAAGGAATTGTGCATTTTAAGCAAGAACTTTCAGATGACAGATGCGTCAGAGAAAGAGCTTTTACTCCTCTCCCTAGAGTTAATGGCAAAACTGATATCAGCAAATAAATAATAAATTGTTTCTCAAAACAGAGTGGATCAGCTCAGTGCTGGTTCTTCTCCACCCCTGCTCAGCACTTTGTATTCAACAGGAACTCCATGATGGCTAAGCAAAGCAGAACAGGGTAATTACGTTGCTCTTTCCTTTGCCAGAAAAGAAAGAGCTCATTGTTGAAGTTTAATGCTTCCTATTCCCTCCTTCCAGAGGCTGTGATATCTTCTTAAGCATCCTGGTACAGGTAAAATTAAAGCCCTGGAGATTAGAAGAAACTTTAGTTCTGTGTTTATTGTCAGCGTTTGATTCACCATGTCCTCGGGCTGGCTACTGAGCTGTCAACAGAATAGGCTCTGAGTGTCTACTCCCCTGCTTCCTTCTTCAAAACCTTTGTTGCTTCTTATATCTTTCCCTTAACCACTTCAAAAATCTTGTTCCTGGTTTTCAAGGTCAGTAGTTGGTTAGGGTTGAAATATACTAACATGAGTAGTTTTGCCAGTGTGATTTCCCAGAGCTTTGTTTCCTACTGCCTGATGTGCCTCCAACAGCAGGGTCTTGCACCTCCCTTCCCTCCACTGTAATCCCATCCCCAGACAGTCCCTCCTCATGTCTCTTTTTCTCAGTGTCACACAACCTATCCTCCATCCCCAACAAAGTCCTCAGTTCCCCAAACACCTGCACCGCAAAAGGCAGCTCATGCCATGCCCGGGTCTAAGTTTGGCGTGCCCCGGCCAGTTGGCCGGTCAGTACGTGACGATGGCGGTGTGCCAGCCAAGGGCGCAAAACCTTGCCCTGCTTCCTGCAATGGGTACCAGCCAGCATCCCACCCCAGCTCTCCTCCATGCACCAACCAGGTGTGCAGGAACAAAGGATCACGAGACTTCTTTCCCTCTGTCAACTATCATGGCCAGAGAGCAGTGGCATTTTCACCTGTTTCTTCTCCTTTAGTAATCAACCTAGAAGTGGGTTCTGATTTGAACAGCCTGTAGCGGGAATGTGGTACAGTGACCTGTGCAGGAACTGTTCACAGTATTGAAACTAAGATGTCTACTATTAGTTTCTGGGCTTAATAACCCCGTGCAATGAATAGGGGAGGTACTAGCTTGCAGTGACTGTTTGGAGATACTTGCTTGAGATTTCGGACAGAAAAGCTGGTTTGACCTATTTTTGAAAGTGTAAGAATACTATCATGCTGTCAGACAGAAAACATGAATAGAATATATATTAAAACAGACATAGAATATACATAAAAAGATGTAACAAAAACTGAGAAATTATATGAAATAAAACCAAGATAGTTTTACCTTAATTACATAAATTACTTAGTGAGTGACTTTTATTTTGTGACCTGTCTTGGAGCAAATGAACCATTTGTTGGATCATTCTCCAGTCTTCAGATGTCCTGCTCACTGTCACATATTTGTCACACATTTGTCACACATGACATATTTGGTCACTGCAAAAATGCTCAGACAGGTGACAGATGCTTTTTCCTGATTAGGGATTCTTTGCAGATGTAAAAGTCTCCAGTCCGAGCAGGGCTTGGACATTGAACTTCAAGTTTTGGGAAAAGCAAAATTAGCAAACTGGTGACTGTTATTTTATTTCTTGGTAAAAAATACTTTCATAGAAAAGTAATTATTTAGATGTAAATGTACTTCTGATGTAATGACATTTGAAAAATAAAGGTCTACATTACATTGGAAATGATTCACAAGAAAAAAATCTGTTTTTAAAGGAGTATGTAGAACTTTAAAAGCTTTTAAGGCTGGTTAATTCAAAGTTCCTCAATTTTTAGATTAAAAGAATTTTTTAAACAGCTGTTAAGACTTCCCATATCTTTCTAGATAGTTTGACATACGCTGCATTTTTCCATTATTCTTACTTCTTTCTCCTGAGACTCTAGAGTTCTGCATATGAGCTAGGCAAATTAAACCTTAGCCCAACTGATTAAAAAAAAAAAGGTTCTTTGTAATATTAGTGTATCCAAAAAAAGCCTCCAAAGATATAATTGTAACTTCGGTTGGCAAGCATCACTTGAAGTATCTGAAGTGAAAGATGAACATGTTTTCATCCTTGTTGATTATTTTGGAATATGAAAATCAGGAAGAATTGCATGCTATCACATGTTCATTTCTTTATGATTCGTGTTTTCAAATTAAGCATTTGAAAGCCTTGCTCAGTTTCAAGTTCCCTTTGTCTAAGTACTACACAATCCCAATACAGTTCCTACCCAGAAAAATTAAATGGGAAGAAGACTGATGATATAAGATGGTGAGAATGCATAATCCTGTGAATGTCTCTTTCATTTCCCGACTGAAATACCAGGCTTCATGGGTAAGTAAATTATTACTGGGTTTTAATTCATCAAAGCAACGCGAGTTTGAAAGCTGCAGAAGCACAGGACGGTTGCAGGAGCCGGGCTGTTGCAGGGGAGGAGGATGCCTTGCTCTGCTGTCAATGCAGCAGTGGCTCCGCTGGGAGCTGGCAAAGTAATTAGAACAAGATGAACCTGGGGACTATCTGGGGGCTCCTGCCCACAGCTGCCTGGTGGAGGCAGAGGATAAGGGACATTTGCTCTGTGCAGACTCTTTTTCATAATTCACTGCACTCATTTCAGCCTTGCCAGCCCAGGTGTGAGTGGTGGGCTATGAACCCCAGAGCAGACGTAGGCCTCTGGTACATCCACCGGTACCCTCTGGCAGAAAATCAAAGCACCAAAGAAGGGCAACCTCTTATATCAACTGTCAGTTGCGCGTGTGATGCCAATGGCAGTGCGATGTATGGAGGATGGGTGCTACATAACACTTTAAGGTCCTGGGATCTTTCTTCTGGGTCTGCCTGGATCTGTTGTGTCACTTGGAGTGAATTCCTTCCTTTTTCCCACTGTTTACTTCATCCTTCAAACTATAAATTCCTCAGTGCACTTACTGCTTGTCATCAGGTATCTGCACAGAGCCTAAGACAACCAGCCTCAATATCCTCCTGTCCCATCTCAGCCACCACCACCCAGACTTTCAGGTATCAGCGGGGCTGGGCAGCCACTCTATAGCTACACTGCCTTTATTTCTTCTCCCGCCACACCATGGAGATTATGTATTTGTGACCTGCTGAGGCAGCAAAGGATTCATACATGAAAGAAGTTTAATAGGCGGAAAACCACACAAATGCAAAGAACACAGAAAACAAACTCCACAAAGACAAATTAATTTTGGATCCCAAGACACTATCTTGATACAAACTATGGCATAAAGTACTTTTGCAACCTTTTCTGAGGTGTCTCTTTCAACTGTCTGTGCTGTGTACAATCACTTATTAACATTTGGTGAAAGTCTGCAGGGAAATGTGAAATTAAAAGTCACTCTGGCTGGTATGCACTGATGAGAAAACATGTTTTTGAATTTCAAATAAAGCTTGTAGGACTACAGAAGGCTCATATAAGCAATTCCCATATTAGAGGGCATCTTCCAGGAAAGCAATTAACATTCCGCCTCCTGTATCTCCACCACTGGAGAATTCGGATGCTGACAACCGTTGACATCTGCTTGCTTACTCCATTTCCCCCTTGCACATCCAGCTCCCAAACATGAGTGCTGTTTTCTCAACTCCAGCCCTTTTATTAGCGATAATAACAATGCTTCAGTGAGAGCAATTACAGAGCAGCCTCTTGAGAGACTTGGCAGTCATTTCCCCTTGCACTAAATATGTCAGGATCCATGTCACCTATAATTTGACCAAAAAGTACTTTAAAAACTTCCCCACAGTGATATATAGTTCTGTCTCTATCAATTAGCAGACACGAGGACAGGGATGGGTAGGCTGCGCAGGGCAGCCACGCACCAAATCCAGCACAGGCTGGCATCAGCATCAGACAGGCACTCTGACAGTGCCGCTGCAGGACGAGTACTGTGCTCGTGTGCTGGGGGGGAGAGGTGGAGACATTTTCCATAGGTGCCTTCCATACAGCACGTTTTTGAGGATGGTGTCCCAGACTGAACTTCGAATATTTTTCTGATCACAGTGCTCACAAAATCAAAAAAAAATTCATCATCTTAGTAATGAAAAGTATGAAGTAACCAGTACCTTATTTTTAAAGACACAACTGACTAGCCTCAAAGTCGCTTTTGTTAAAAAACGGAAAGAGAGGCAAAGATGATACTTTTTCCAGGTAAATGGACAGTTCTGAACAAAATGCAAGGCCTGGTGCTGAATAACAATTTACTGGTATCAGAAAGATCTTTCCAAATAAATAAGCCAAACGACTAATGAAAAACACAATTTTATTTAGCTCAATAAAATTAGACATACCAGTCATGTTTCTCCTGTGTTAGATTCTTTTGTCTCAAAAATTTATTTCAGGAAGAAAAAGGTTTTAGTTCTCAAATCCTAGGCTATATTACAGATTTATGGGGATACTTGACCAAGACATAGATATTATGTTGAAAATAAGATTCATCTTCACCAGTACTTACCCTTCTTGTACTAGCAGGATCTTTCCTTGTCCTTCTCTCCTTTCCCTACACACACAACCAATCATTTTAATTAAGTTGCCAAGGTTCTTACTCTTCCTTTCTCTAAACTCTGCTATGTGAGTGAGCTCACCCAGGATCAAATTAAGCACCAGAATACATTTTAGTAAACAGAATTTATTCTTGACCTTCAGCTTCCTGTCCACTGTTACAAACCAATTCTTCATTCCCTTAAGGCAGAAGCTCTGTGTAACAGACTTTCAACTCATGCAGACTCCAAGGGATAAGCTGTCAAAACAATGCATTGAAGGAGGTACATCACATAATACTTGTGTCTATTCACACCACAGCAAGGTTTATATTCTACGCACTACTCAAATGCCAATTCTGAATCTTGTTTTCTCTTTCAAAAAGTAGACTTTAGGTATTTTAACTCATTACCTGATAATGTTTTAGCTACCCAGGAAATGCAATGGTTAGAGGCACCCATAACTTTGAATAAGAGGTTCACAGACATGTGGGACATCCTTTATCATCCTCAGCAGATCAAGTAGCTTCCAACTGAACTCTCTCCTTTTCATCTTAAAGGTCAAAAAGTTTACTTGGCCTATGTTTAACAACAAGAGTCTGGCCTTGTTCCTTTGTCTCCACAAAGCCTTGCACTGTCTTTCATGTGCTATCACAACTAGGACAAATTGTTAAACTGACCCAGAGCACTTAGTATCATTTTTGTGAGCTAGAGTAGCTGCATTTTGCCCTGATGTTATAGAATCATAGAATCATAGAATCATTTAGGTTGGAAAAGACCTTTAAGATAATCAAGTCAAACCATTAACCTAACACTACCAAGCCCATCAGTAAACCACGTCCCTAAGTGCCACATCTACACATCTTTTAAATACCTCCAGGGACAGTGACTCAACCACTTCCCTGGGCAGCCTGTTCCAGTGCTTGGTAACTCTTCTGGTGAGGAAACTTTTCCTAATACCCAATCCAAGCCTCCCATGGTGCAACTTGAGGCCGTTTTCTCTTGTCCTATCACTTGCTACTTGGGAGAAGAGACCAACACCTTGCCACAACCTCCTTTCAAGCAGAAAAAGGGGAGGGGGACTGTTGTGTATATCAGTGGGTTTCCTAGAAGACAGAAGGGCAAGTTAGCCTTT
The DNA here is from genome assembly GCA_013400535.1 of Scopus umbretta. Taxonomy (NCBI): domain Eukaryota; kingdom Metazoa; phylum Chordata; class Aves; order Pelecaniformes; family Scopidae; genus Scopus; species Scopus umbretta. Next base: position 35,288 of record VZTL01005313.1, read on the forward strand.
GCTTCATCAACTTCTGAAAACCCAACAGAACCAGCTATATCTTTTACTTATCAGAGAACCTGGCAAGTTAGAGTAATCTGTTATGGTCATACATGGACGTAAGTACCTTAGGATTACCCTCACTGAAGCCTTTCTCTAAATACACACTGTGGTTATCTCTATAATGGCAAATTAGATGGTCTCCCGCTTTGCAATTCATTTGCCTGCACTGTTTGACCAGTCCCTGGTGTGCGGGTCCCAGCCTACTAGCAATCTCCTGAACTGTCTTGGGGTATGGTTTGGCAGCTGGCCTGCCCCAGAGCAGGCTGCATGTGGTCCCCATGATTGGGAGGATGGGCAAGTTCAATGCCATGTGCATGGGCTGCCTTAGCTGGTCAGCCCCAATGATGGGCAACTCCAGCACATCTAATTTACTTGAACAGATGAAGCCTGTGGGTTCAAATCTCCTCTCTGGTTTTATATGTGTATAATTTGACATATGAGATTATGTTATAACACAAAGAAAGTTCAGATCCTTCCAGCCCTCTGGAACAACATCAGTGTCTCTCTTCCAGGAATGAGTTAGACCCGGTGCCCTGGAAGTTGCACACCAAAAATGTGTTAGCCTGAGCCTCCGAAATATTCTGTGGCTGTTCTACTTTGCCTCATAGGTTAGTCAACTCCTAGCATCAATGGCTATAAAAAGAGCTTCAGAGCACCACTCTGTGCCGACGCAGACCGTGATTTTGGCCCTAAACTTGAACGAATCCATTATCAATTCATACAAAGGTAATTGAGAAGGAGGAAGACCGTTCCTTTACTCTTTCTTGCAACTCGGTGCATTGAGGAATGCACAATCCAGAGCAGAGAAGCCACCAAAGGAAAGGATGCTTCATGTCATAAGTCAGGAGAGAGATAAACCTCAGGTTTTTGAAACCTCTAGTCAAAAGGAAAGGTGCCAATGAAGCAGCAGCCACCACAGGACAGCTGCAGCCCTGGCTCGCTCTGGTTACCAGCAGGTTACTCAGCTGTGTGGGCTGCATCATCACACTGAGCAATGGACCCAGGAACAATGGCTGTACTTGCACAGATCTGCAGGACCCTCTGAAGCAGAACTAGACCAGTAGCTCCCCCATGCCAGCACTGCCGACCACTGTGCTGCAGTAACACCCCTGTGCCAGCGCTGCCTCTTTCTCCATATTCCAGCATCTGTCACTGAAGTTGGTAAATCTGTTTCCTGCCATGTCACTCTCACTTCACAGCTCTTCAAAACGTTTTTTAATTCTGAAGCTTTTATTTATTTATACAAAAGAAATCTGATCTCGCTGAACTGTAGAGTTCCTGGGGGCGTGTAATGACATCCTGATGACTGCAGCCTGTGACAGTGCCTATACTTGTTTAATTTTAACCACATGAACTGCCCTGCTGAAGTCAATGAGACTACACTCTGGGCATATTTAAGTGCGTCTGTTATTTCAGGGACAGCTGCTACATCTGGAGCATGCATGCTCAGTTAGACAAGAGAACTATTACTTTTTGGTGCAGTAGAGCAAAGTATCTGGTGTGCCCATGTGCAAAATACTTTTTGTAGTGAGTTTTTTCAGTTTATCTTTAAGGCTGGTTATTCAATATAACACCAAAGCCCAGAATGGGTCGCAGCAAGTTATACCACAACTAGGGAAAGAACCAAAAGACAACGGTGGTCTTTCTACCATGACTCACTTTGGAGTCCCCACCACCCAGAGAGGTGGACCTGGGGACATTTTTCATACTCAGATGAGTACAGAGATTATAATTGTTCCTGTAGCCTCTAAAGAACTCCCATACAATTTAGAATAGGTTGGTTCAATTCAGTGGATAAAAGTTGACTAGTAATAGGAACTCTGGGCTGCGAGGCCTTCCAAATATTCTAAAACAAATACTTTTTTCTCCCTGTGTAACGGTATCACACCCAGAAGAGTGAAGAAGTGCTACTGGTGACAAGTGCAAGACAGTAGTACAAACAGATTGGCTCCTCAACCTCCGCGTCGTTGTATATTGGCACAATTTGGTACTCTATATAAGGTCTGAGAAACACTGGAGCAAGCTGCAGTGGTACTTTTTGTTGTCATATACCTTTTCCCATATCTACTGTATGCCATGTAAATATAGTTTGAGTTACATTTTTGTCTAAATGGTGTAGAAATTGAGTATTGCAGGCATTGTTTAAAATGGCAAGTTTATCTGCTAGATACTGTTACTGCTCCATTTACCATCCACAAAATGATTTCCAGTTTTATATAATCATTCAACTTTTATGACCCTGTTGGCATTGTAGAAGTAACATACTGATATTTTCTATCATGCATTATTGCTAGCTACATGAAATAAACAGCAGTAGGTGGTCCTTTTCCTGTGTTGCTCCTTTCCTATGAATTTTCTTTAAACTTCTACAGCCCCCTGTCAGGTACTCAGTCACATCCCAGAAAACAGTGTTGGGTTAGTTAAGGATACTACAGACTTGGAAGTGTTAGCAATAGACAACAGACAATAAACATAGACGTCACTTTTGCTGTAGGAATTTCATGCTCTACTAATACATATTTAATTAAAGCCCAAAACTAAGAGATCACATCTCAAGTGCCAGGTTATGATGGAATTCTATGTTAATGTCAAACGCCTGCCATCCTACACTGCACTGTGTGAAGACCTTGCCTTCTGCAATCTTAATGTCCATTCTTTGAGACTTTCCCCAAAACTTGTCTTTGATAAGTTATCACATACGTTTCTCATCTGTACTTGCAGTGGGATTTCCCCCTCTTTTATTTTATTTTAATTTTGCTCAGGAGAATTTCTGAAAGTTTCATTAAAAAAAAAAATTCTCCAGGTAGTCCAGAGAAAGCTGCATGGTCAGCATGGGATAAGCCAGTTAAGGAGAAGGACAATGCGGGCAACCTATAACTTAATGAAAACGAGTGTGCTTATACCAGAGGGAGACAGATGTATGGCAGTATCCCTGCCAGGTTCCCGAGTGTGCTCTCTAAGCACCCACTTACTGGCCCCTACCAGCAGCAGGATACCAGACTACTTGGATCTTTGGTCTGATCAAGTATTGTCCTTCATATGGTTTTATTACACCCATTTTCATCTGCTTTTTCTCCTACAACCCATCCTTCTCCTATGTTCATTAAATTAAGCCTCCTACTTTCACACAGCAGATCATTTAGACCACCATTATACATGTCACCTATGAATTTGGCTGAGAAACCAGCCTGGTTTTCACCCTACTTAATTATGGGCCGCATTATACATCAAATTCTCAGCATCTTCTAGGAAAAAACAAGAAAATCTCCTTAAATATGTGACATCATGATATGATTTGTATGTGTCTGCACCCTATTCAAAGGTGCATATTGCCCTTTTATGTAAAAAAAAAGAATAAATGGAGTCTTGGTGGTCATATCTTCTAGTTAGGCTTCAGCTAAAGAAAAATGAGCAATTATCTATCCAAAGAATGTCATTAATAACCCTGGTCAAATAAACCATGATTAGCAAACTGACAGCTCCTGGCATTCTTCTTTACTTTCTTGTAGTGTATCCTCACTCACAATGTCTTTAAAGACATTAATTACCTGTGCCTTTTACATTCTAAAGATCCTCTGTTTGCCACAAGATTTTCTCAGCTAGCCAATCTAAATTCAAAGAATTATGGAGAGCTGAAAATGGAATGGTATGTGGAAAAAAAACCCCACCCAACACACTATGCTGACAGCACTTTAGGACCATTAGTACAACATTATGAAACCCAGCTAAACAAATAGCCAAACATAAAGCATCAGCTATTTTTTGGGTTATTTTTTTGGTTTGGTTTTTTTTTTTTAAATACAATTTCTTAGGATGAACAAAATATAGGCAGAGAAATTACGAAGACAGAAACATAAATAATAGCTCAAGGAAGCCAGATGTAATGCATTTTACATAATATACAAGATATTGTAGTCTGTATGATGTGGACTTCTGAAAGAGTTTTGGCAGTATGAGGAATCCAGGACCACACTAGCCTGTAGAGAAAAGGCTGAGCTTAAGGCCAAATGTAAAATAATCATTGACCGTACATGCACTTAGTGTAATCAGGCAGCTATAATCTATCCTTCTATTAAAGGGCTGAGCCCTATTAGATATATGAGCAAACCAAAAAGGACAAAACATTGCTCACTGGATGAGCAGCCCTGCTGCATCCCAGGTGGTTCCTCCTCTTGAACCCATCTCATGATGAAACCAAGTAAGCAGGTGGAAAAAAGCCCTGTCATGGTTTAACCCCAGTTGGCAACCAAGCACCACACAGCCACTCGCTCACCCTCCCCCCTGGGTGGGATGTGGAAGAGAATCAGGAAAAAAAAGTAAAACCTGTGGGTTGAGCTATAGGGAGTTTAACAGAACAGCAGAGGAAGAAAAAATAGTAATAGTAATGATAAAAGAATATACAGAACAAGTGATGCACAATGCAATTGCTCACCACCCGCTGATCGATGCCCAGCCCGTCCCCAAGCAGCCATCGCTGCCCCCCAGCCAACTCCACCAGATTATATACTGAGCATGACGCTGGTATATGAGCATGGTATGGAATAGCCCTGTGGCCAGTTTGGGTCAGCTGTCCTGGCTGTGCCCCCTCCCAGCTTCTTGGACCCCTGGCAGAGCATGGGGAGCTGAAAAGTCCTTGACTAGTCTGAACACTACTGAGCAACAACTAAAACAACAGCGTGTGATCAGCATTGTTCTCATACTAAGTCCAAAAACACAGCACTGTACCAGCTACTAGGAAGAAAATTAACTCTGAATTAAGCTGAAACCAGGACAAGCCCTTTCAGCAAGCAGACAAAAATTTAAGCCTTGATGGTGGAGACATAACAGGTGGAAGAGAGAGAGTCCTGTGCTCACTGCCAGGGCAACATTATCTAAAAATATGCATAACGAGAATAAACACCAAGGTTCTGTTTCTTCTAAGCCTGCCACAAGCCAAGGCACAGGAGCACAAACTGTTCTTTTAGATCTGCTGTCAAGCCCTCATGAAGAAAAAAAAAGAAATATCTCAAATCCTTTTTCACACACACAAAACAGTTGACTGTGGATCAGTTGGTTATAAAGAAAGGTTATGCAACTCCCTTCATTTTTGTGACACAGCTGCTGAACAAAGAATCTTCTTGGTATTCCTAGGAAAAGAGTGTGGTCCTTTTAAATTCCCAAACACAGTTGTTTTTTTTCTGTGAGTAGTTCTGTATCTCGCTGACAACTAAGCAGAGTGACAGGGTATCTTCCAGAAACACAAAGCCTGGAGATGTTCTCTTAGCACCTCTCTTTATGAGGAGGTGGTCCAGAATGACAGGTTATACTGATTCTCAGGTGGACAGTTAGTTCAAAAAGTTCTTTGTCTCGGTTAGCTTAGTGAATTTTGGAAATGAATGAAGTCAGTATGCACAAAGCTCACAGGGTATGTCAGCACAGACCAGCACCTTAGCTCATGCATTGATGCTGCAATAATGTGTTTACATGACTTCCAGACTAGAGCTAGTCCATGTCTGCCCAAACCAAGCATGGACAGGAAGAACAAGGTGCCACTGACTCCATCAGTTCAGACAGGCCCAGGATAGGGAACAAGACTGTCCAAATGGAGACACCCTTATTTTGCTATTTGCACTGGAAATTTACACCTTGGCTTTCTATAAAACACCTTTTCTGTGCTGGCATATCCTTAGACAGAGCGAAAAACACTCAGGAGGACTTCCAAGCTGGTCAACCATGGCAGAAAACACGAGGCAGAAAAGGGTGTAGGCAGTAGGTTTGAAAGTCTCAAGTTAACAGTAGTAGTAGTAGTAGTAGTAGTAGTAGTAGTAGTAGTAGTAGTAGTAGTAGTATTTTAATACTGACACAGTCCACAGGCTGCAAGACTGTGTAAGAACTGAAAATTGTCAGTTCTTCTATTTTAAACTTGGGATAATCCAGGACAAAAAAAAAAAAAAAACCACATTGACAATCATTATACTGACGTTACGGTTATTTGCTGAAACTTCTTATCTTCCCTGAACATTTTTTTTAAGATATTCAGGGAAGGAGTGTGCTAATCACGCCTGTGCCACACCCCAGGTGAACTTGGCAGTAGTATCAGCCAAGGACATATTACGAAATTGCCAAAAGTCCTGACCAAAGGGCGAAGTGTAGTTACATGATAGGAGCAGTGGTGTGGGAGAGGGGTGTGACTCACGGGCCTTCCCAGCACACCACCAGGGCTACACCCAGCATCATCCTCCACAGACTTCTCCACGCATCCTCCTAAAGCAGGCATGTTCACAGAAAAAGCTGCAGATATGTGCATAGCAGCCCATCACCTGGGCAGTCCTGATGCAGTAAAAGAGGTATTACAAGGCACAGTTCATCTCATAATAAAACAGATGTCACCAGCAAACAACAGGGAAACAGAGGGGAATGACACAGGAGGACTAGTTCAGATGTAGAAGTCTACAGTGTTGATGTTACACTGGGACCAAGTTCCCTAAGCACAGGCATTTGAGTCACAACAGGATGTATAAAGTGGCCTCACGGAGCCATCAAATATGGCACATATCCCACAGTGAGCCAATGTCCTTCCAGATCAGAAGCTGGAGATTCCATGGGTTAACCCTGAAGCATCTCAAATGGCAGAGGTCTATATCTAAGCAGCTAAACTCAGGTGGACTTTAGGGTGACCTACACGATTCTCTAGTGATTGTGTTGACTAGATCTCCATTTACCGTGGGTGCAGTTTAGACTGATTGCACCTACATGGGGACACTTAACATTTTGTCTTATGTTGAACCGCACCAGTACTGTTAGATGAGATGAATCCAGCCAAGGAGTCAGTGTATATTGATATATAATAGATTATCTAAAATGTATTAATCATAGGATTTCAGACCTCCTGGTCTGAAGGCTCACTGCAGCACAATGGAGATGTAGACAAAGACTAAGTGATGTTTTTTCCCCTCAGCTTACATGCCAAGTTTTGAAGATTTAAGATCAAATACACAGCCCCTGTTCAGAAAGAGCTAGTTTACAGATCTGCCTTGACAACATAATACACCTTAAGTGGTTTTTGCCCAAGCCCATCAGATATTATTTCTGCTGGTTGCATTCCAGCAGAGCACTGCATGGGTAAATAGCTCATAGGAAGCATTGTTCAAAAGGAGTGTTCAGCACCTTCTACTAACCTCAGCCACTTTGATACATATAAGTGATAAAATGACTAAAGTCAATTGCAATATTTTAAGATTAAAAAATCTAAGTGACAGCAGAGTTTTCCCTCTTTTACCCTTGTTCCTTTCCAACCCACATGCTTGGGAGAACTCCTTGTACTCCTTGTATTTGACAAAAATGCATGGTTTCTGCTGGCTTATAAGAAAGCTGGGATCAGGCTCTAAGTAAGGTGGAGTTGTCAGGGAGCCAGTGCGTGTGTCCTCAGTGACTACAGACCAAATGGCCACAATGTGCTCTACAAACAGTGCACTGAAGGCTAAAGACGACCAACTTAGCATTCCTCTGCTTGCAACCAAAACAAAACTTCAGTGACTTCTTACAATGAAGTTAGAATTTCCCATATCATGATTTTAAAGTAGATCTTTTCCCAGGAATGAATGATGTAACTGAAAGTAGTGAAGAAACCACCTGGAGGATGAACTGTATTGCATCTGTACTGAGTGGGGAGACCCTGGCAGCATCCTTCTTCCAAGAGCGGAGTGGGAAGGAAGCTGCTGCAGTCTCTGGAAAGGGTCTGAAGACACTCTTCCTTCAGCACAGTGCACACACATAAACACACGTATCACAAACATGTGTTTGGAGAAGGGGGACCAACTCTGCCAGGCAGCCTGAAATTAGAGGCTGGAGCTCAGTTTCCTGCTACTATCTTATGGAAAGTCAGGTCAGAACCTGCTGCTCTGGGGGACACATGGGTAAGGTCAGCAGATAGTGCAGCACAAGTGAAGCACATCCACTGACCTGCCACCCAGACTGGACTGGGTCCCATCAACTGCCTGTTAGTAGCTGCGATGTATAGTGCTCAGGTCTACTTTTATCAAATAGGATCCAGTCCAGGAAATCTGAGATCGTTCTAAAGTGCAAATCAAAGTGCAGTAAAGGAGATGATCAGGAAATTGGGTTGAAAAACCCACACCTGAACTGAATTAAAATTGATGTAGCTGCACCAATGGATAACCCCCTGTAACTGAGCTCCGTGTGCATGAGGGCCCTTCTTGCCCTTAGCCATCAGATATGGCTCTTTTCAGACTCCATGTTACTACTTAAAAATGAAAAAGCCATTTTCACAGCGATCTTTGCACTAATCTGTGTGAATTTTTCAATATAGATGCTATCGGTTCTTGAAGGGTTCCTGTTTTAAACACTGTGACTGGGATACAACTGGGTTTTTTTGTTCTGAGAGAGAAAACAATGGTTTCTGTTGCAGCATGAGACTCTGCCTGAGGAGCAGGATCCTGGTGGAGGACTCCAAGCATCCCAGCCGGGTGACATGGAGCATAAGTCGGTCCGTGATATGGCAGTGATAGCAGCCAGCTGTTCTCCATGGGGGAGCATCTGCTCTCCTCCTGGAACAGCCAAGAGACACGGAAAGGGGAGAGTGAGCCAGGGCCCCAGCTGGGGAGTCATAACCACAGAGGAGAAAGCAAATGCCTCTCATCAGGCCCCAATTAGCACAAGCGTGATGGGGGAGGTTGCTTCCCCTGCAGGCTGCTAAAGCTTGGCCAAAGACAGTGGCAAGGGAGAGACAGTGCGAAGAGAGGGAAAGCAATAACGGAGGGGGAGGTCTGAGAAGGAGGAGGTTGGAGAAAAGATGGACAGCAGGGCTTATGTGCTCTGACTGAGATAAAATAAAATACCAACTATGTATGTCAGTAAATGCATTTCAGCCTTCCCCAGTGCAAAGCTTTAGTCCAAGGACTTTGCCAATAATCAAATACTCCTTACCTCAAGCCACACAGTGCTAAACCGGGGATGAGTAGCTGTGTTTTGCTGGCAAAGAAAGCAAAACCTCGCTGCTGTTGTGCTAGCAAACACGGCCCCCATTTCAATGGGCACTGACATCATTTCTCATATTGAACCACAAAGATGTGAGCCACAAAGAACTTGGTGCTGTGTAAACAGTGGTCACGGGCCAGGCTTCAAACCTGTGTAGTATATACCAGGGCTGTCAGTTAGACCCTCAGTGCCAGGCAGCACAGAAATATTTCATGTAAAGCGGCAGCCTGGTTTCAAATGGAAGGAAAATCCTTATTCATGTGGAAGAATATGCATTCTTCACTGCAGAGGACAGTGCTGGCCTTGGAGGGTTGTAAGCCCTGTTTGGAAGGTGAGGCGCGACTGATATGGATCACAGCCTTCATGTGGTGCCCTCCACAAGGGGTGAGTTTCAGTAATGCTGTATTTATACTCACCGACTAGAAACACGAGATCCACACTAGGTAACAGCTCTGCTAGCAGAAGGATTTGGAAGTGTCACCACTTCAAATTACGTGTAAAATGATTTAAGTGTTCATTAAAAACATTACCTCTTATCTGTCATCTTTGCCTGGAAAAGGAGAGATTTTGTGTCTTTTTTTTCCATGCTCTGTGCAGCAGTATGGAATTGAAAGTTGATTTTACCAGCTGACTTCCTTGCCGATCTTCAGGCTCTAAAATCCTTTAAAACATAATAGGGCAACTCAGTGAGAGTTGTATAATCTCAGCCTTTTCACAGAATAGGGTAGAAGCATAAAAGGCAGAGTGCTGACATTAAAGCTCAGAGATGCAACCTAACTCTTTGGTATGTCATATATGTTTACATATTCAGTGTTAGCAATGCCTAGGTAATATTAAGAAAAAAGATCTCTCAAATAAGACAATGGTAATCCAAAGTGTGCCTACTTTGTCTACAGTACTTTTAAGCTTCTGAAAAGGTTAAATAAAGATTAAATTATACTTTAATAATTCATTAAGTTTAAATTATTTTAAAATATAATAATTATAATTAGTTAAGTGATAAGTTAAGCTCTTTACAGTATTCATCTTCTAAAAGCCTTTGTAAAAGTTCAATGAGCAGTGATGCCTTTGGCTAGCTTGATAGGATACAAGTTATTTTTATTTCTTAAGTGATTGTATCTCTGAGCAAACAAATTTGCCTGGTGCTGCACGTCCTTATCTCTGACTGACGCTAGCGGGGACTGAAGCTGTTTATAACTTAACAGCATGCAATGATACATCACACAGAAAGTCTTCATTTTTGCATGAAAACCTATGAGGAGGACATACTGTTATTTTTCACCATCTACAGCCTCTCTTCATCCCTGCCATGTTCATATAATTCAAGTCGGCTGAAGCAGCAGGCTCAAGAAGGAAGGAAAGAAAGGAAAACCGGGAACATTGTGGTCTGGCAGACGACTTTGGTGCTCTCAACAAGTCTGTGCAAGCATCAAGAGATTCACAAATGGTTCAGCAAATGTTGGCTCTGCTGAAATCAGATCAAGGGCAGTTCCAAGCACCACAAGGAAGCGCATGAAGCCAGAGCCATTGTTGGATTTGTGGGGGCCCCTGGTGGGTGCATACTCCTCAGGGCACCGCTCTTCCCCCTGGAGAGCTGCCCCCATTCAACAAAGCATCTGCAATTGTTGGACTTTGCTCTTCCAGCCTCAGAAGAGCTTAGCTCAGGAAAAGAGATGGTGCTAATCTGAGCACTACTCCATCTCCCCATCACCATGCATCAGGGCTGACCATGCAAGGTGCTGAATGCCCACAGTGCACAGAGACACCAAAGGCCACCAGATTCAAGAGGAGACTCAAATTTTGCATGACTGGGTGTGTCAGTGCCCATTTGCACACCATTTTACCCTTCTGGGAAAGTGCTTTAGTTCAGCCTGGGCAGGATGCTCTCTGCTACAAAATTGGAAGGATCAAATTTGGTCTGTAATCGGGGTCATTGGGAGAATCACACACATAGTGTGCAAACCCCCAGATTAGAAAACTTAACAATTATGGGGTTTTGGAAATATTTTTTTCCCGGTAATCCAGAACACCAATAATGAAAACTATCTGATCATTACTTAGTACCAGTCTTAAACCAAAGGATTAAGGACTTCAGCTACATTTTTTCTACAACATACTGCATGACTTGAGTTTGACGGTTACTTCTTATCTTCAGCACTTTCATAAGATGTTGGGCACAGATCCTGAACAGGTCAATGGAATAATTAAACATTTTCTTGTGACGTGAAAGGAAAAAAAAATACAGTTTAATCATTAAAATATTTTAAAAGTGGTTTGGAGGGGGTTAGCAAATATGGTAATGGAGGCCATTTTCTAAGGAGAAATTTAAAGTCATTTTGTAATTACTATCTGCAGTTACACTTTAACTTTTAATAAGAAGAAATGAATTCTATTAGGCCTACATTACAGGTCTCCCTCTAAGTTCAGCTGGTACTAAAATTATAGAGACTTTCTATTCAAAGCCAAAGAACAATAAACTAGAGGTTATTTTTCTCTCCAGTGAAGGCTGACTTTCAGTGGGGATAAAAAATTACTTTAGAATGTAAATAAATAGCATATCACATTTCTTTGAATGTCAGCTGATTTTAATATTGCTATAATTTCTTTATTTTATGCCTAAAGAAGTTCTAGGTAATTTTCAGACCAATATAATACATGAACCAGAAGCCTAAAACCTATATAGAAAAATTAAACAAATGGATCACAGTAAAAATGGAAATTAAATAGGTGTTCCAGAATATCAAATTATCAGCTTTTTTTTTTTTTTTGCCTTGTTTCTCTTGTTCTGCAAAATCTGATTGGTCTTTATATAATCCTTTCTCACAACACTATTTTTATTTCTAGGCCATAACTTGCTCTGGTCTCACAGCTGACCCTGCTTGGAGGAGGAGATTGGACTAGCAACCTCCTGAGGTTGCTTCCAACCTGAATTTCCCTGTGATCCTACAATCTGTTCTGACTCCACTTACCACCCTCTCCAAGCCAAAGCATGCTCATGGGCTACACCTTCACTGTCACATCATAGAATCATACAATCATAGAATCATTAAGGTTGGAAAAGACCTCTGAGATCATCGTGAGTCCAACCGTCAGCCCAACACCACCATGACTACTAAACCATGTCTCAGAGTGCCACATCTACACGTTTTTTGAACCCCTCCAGGGATGGGGACTCCACCCCCTCCCTGGGCAGCCTGTTCCAATGCTTCGCCACTCTTTCAGTACAGAAATTTTTCCTAATATCCAATCTAACCCTCCCCTGGTGCAACTTGAGGCCATTTCCTCTTGTCCTATCACTAGTTACTTGGGCAAAGAGATCAACACCGACCTCACTACAACCTCCTTTCAGGAAGCTGTAGAGAGCAATAAGGTCTTCCTTCAGCCTGTCTTAGGTCTCTCCTCTCTCAGGTGGAGCAAGGCACTGGTGAACGGAAGCAGACCACCCATACCCACCCTACACATACAGTGAATCTACACCCACCCCATGCCCCTCTGATCTGGACTCCTGTGTTACTCCTGAGACATAATTACCATCTGTGTGAGCAGGAGAGGTCTCATTTTGTCCAAAACATTTGAAAAGTGAGGGTTGTACTTGGTCCAACAGTGTGAACTATCCACGCTGGAGACTGCATGTTGCCTGCCCAAGGTTGTAGGGTGCAGGTGACAGAGGGCAGAAGGAGCCAGACCTGGGGCAGCCCTGTCCATCCAGCCCTCCAGAGGAGCTCTGGTGGTGAAATCTCTCCGAGCAGCACCCAGGGGACTTGTCTGTCCTGGAGAAGGGCAACTGGAGGCCCCCAAAGTGGACTCTCTAGGAGCGAAGGGACAAGTGCTCTCCTTCTCTCCCTGGCCTCCTCATATCCATCAGGTCACAACCCATCCCTTGGTTTAGCTCACCACCATGCAACCCAGACTCTAGTAAAACCCCAAAAGCCGTGGGTGTCTACTTTAGAAAACCAGGAAGTTTTTCCCTTTTTATTTTTCTCTATAAAAGATGTCTTAGAAAGTCTTAAACATATAGGTTGGTTTTTAGAGAGGATGTCATAAATAAGGGTCCTATACCAGCTCTACTTACAAAAATAGAAAATAAGAAGAAATAGGTAGAATATTTTCTGACAGGTAAATTCCTGGTTGGACACTGAGTAGTCCTATGGGATAAATGATTAAAATCTCCAACACTTCCAGCTCTTTTCTGCTCATTGAATCTTCTTTCTTGGGGAAGGAAACAGGAGTGGCATGAGAATCCTTGCAGTCCAGCAGCCAGAAGTGGACATGTCCCAGCTTAAGCTGGGGTTGAACATCTTTGCTGACACCTGAGTTAATGTTTGCAGGGCAGGGGCGGAGCTGTTTGTTGAAGAAGTCTAGACCATTGATTCCCAGAAAAGCCCTGCAGTACGAACAACTGTGATCCTGTCCAGAGCAGCTGCCACAACACCAGCATGATAAGATCTGACTGAATCTGTAATTTTGTTTAATGTAGCTGTTGCAACATAAACCTAACGAGGCTTGAATACTGGGGCTTATGTTTATTTGTTTTGTATAGCTTTGGAATTGATATAATTATACAGAACAGCTAAGCTATTTTACTCTCATTATCCAAGATGTTATTTAATCTTCAGAGTCAATCAGATTAGAAGAAATCTGTTATCGCTTTCAAGAGAAATTCGTGTAAATCAAGAATTTGTAGTTGGGTCATCCCAATAGTATTGGAAACGCTCTTCTGTTGCCATGTGGAGCTCAGGTGATGGTGGGGTGCATTTAGAAGGACTCTGAAATGCAAAGGGCAGGGCATTAATGAGTTTTGTTGGACACGGCCTGATTTCACAATGTAAACAACAGTGTCAGTGAACCCACTTACAACGCAGAGGTTCCCAAGCTTAGTTGAAACGCAGCTCTGTAGTGTAAGAGAAACTTATTCATCTCGCTAAACCAAAGCTGAAAACTATCAAATAGACTCAGTCAAACTCAGAATTAGTATATGTATAAAACTGTTGCATGTTACAGTGAATATCTAAAGGAGGCCAAACAGACAATGAATTAAATTTATACCGAGGACTCAGAGTTGCATCTATGGGCTCAGACTTATTCTCTGGCCCTGAGGCTAAAATAGACACCTACACTATTTAGCTCTCTCGTTAGCCAAATGAGATAGTTGGGAATAGCTAGTAGACTGTGCTAACTCCAAAAGTTAGGCAAAGGAAATTTAGCCTATATGTCCTCTTTGACTGCAGTCTCCCTTTTAAGCTTAGAAGATATTTGCCTTTTATGTCTGAACTGAACAAAAGCCCTTTACAAAGTGACAGGACAAACCACCACACCTCCAGAGATATAGTGACTGATGACCGTTAAATGTAAAGGTTTGTCCTTGGCAGGGGAACTGGCGTGATAAATTAGTTCATTTTCCCATCTAAACTCCAAAAGGAGCTCTTGCATCAGAGAAGTGAACGAGACCTGAAAATACCTAGAAGGGGGAAGCAAACAGACTGCAGTAATACATATAAGCACATTTATCAGTTTTCCTAGATTTGTGTATTCCTTGTGCCTACAACAGTAAAAAGCAATCACCTTTTGGAGCCCTTAGATAGCCTGTACTCCAGCAGTCTCCTTTAACTATCACACGTCCATCAAGAACTGAACTGCAGACCCGCATGCTAAGGGATATGGGAAAGACCTGAAGCTCCTCAAAATCCTAGAAAACCACCAGGCATCTCAGTCCAGTGAGGAGCACTGGCTGCTTCTGCTAAAGGTAATGTGCAGACTTCACTTGCCAGTAACTCTACTAGAAAGGCCATGCAAGATCTCTTCCAGATCTAAATTAATATATAGGAAGTACAGCTAAAACATTGTCTTCAGTCAGATCTTCATAGATTATGCAAGGAAAGAGACTAAAATTTGCAACCACTGATAAGGTAGATGGAGCAATTGCTAGCTATATCTTCAGAAGGAGTATTTCATAGACACAAGAAATCCTTAGGAAGCAAGCAATCATGATCTTATCCAATTTATTATTAAAACCTGAGACAGAAGATGACAGGCTTTGTATGTTAGACATGTCCATACGTTACAAGTTCTGGCACAGTGCTCTGCAGGTGATATCTGCAGTGTTATGGTGTTTGACTGTAGATGCATCTCTTTAAATATTAGGATCTGTGTCCATGGTAGTGTTGGACACCGTCATGGCATTGGACAAATTTATTCAGTTACATTTAAAAGGAGCTCTATGTTGAGCAGTGATTTTTTGTGTGTGTTGCCATCTTCCTTGCAACCAGCCAAATTTTGAGCAGCTGCCCAGCTCAAAATACTGCTGGAGCTCAACAGGTATTGAAAAAGTAGAGCATGTCTGCTGCCATCTCAGAGATCACTATGGTCCTTTATGGGTCTCTCCTACCAGAGCAAGGAAGCAGACCTATGCTAAGCTGTGGTGGGAAATAATGCAGTGCCAAGACTCCCATTAGTAGGCATGGTGGTGTTGGGTTGACGATTGGACTAGATGATCTCAGAGGTCTTTTCCAACCTTAATGATTCTATGATTCTATTACCATTCATTCAAGGAAAATGTGTCAAAATTTTTACCTTAATATAAATGTTTTGGGTTTAGTGAATCACCACTTGCTATAAGACATTTAATATATTCTATAGAAAATGAATGAGGTAAATTCTAGCAGTCAGCATCTGAGTGAGGCAACCCCTGTACAAGCTGGTAGGATGTTCAAATGTCTGAAGAATGAAGTGAAGGTAGTTCAGTTCCTGTGTATCACTAGGATTATCAAATACAAATATTATCCTAGTTTTTTATTTCCAAATTTGAGTCTATATCATTGAAAGTGAGATTGGGAGAGATCATAACAGCCTGCACGGTAGAAGAGCTGAAGTTTTTAGGTATTATATTGTGATTTGAACCCACACCTCCAGAGAACCCTTTGAGCAGTATTAAAGGTGAGACTTTTTCAACCTTCCCTGTTTAAATCCTTCCACTTTGCAAGGGTAACTAAAAATTCACAGGGTAACTACCACTTCCTAGGTGCATGGACCCTACATTGTAGAATTAATATCATCTGCCTACTATCTTCAGTAAATTTCTAACTAGGCAAGCAAAATAACAGCACCTATATTACGACTACTGTGTCGGGAAGCAAGAAATGTATTTTGAAACCTTTGCTCCAAATCTGGGAGGGGAAAATGGCCTCATGCACTTGCCAGGTGAGTACTCCAACTAGCAGGATATAAATTATATGTAACAGCCAACAGGCAATCCTCTGTCAGAAGTCCAGCAATCAGCGATCTTTCATATGCTGCTTAATCTGGCACGTGCACTCTGAGAGAGCCCATGTGTGAGAATAAGCAGAGGAATTCATGGGACGTAAGCATGCGCTACATCTCTCAGCTTCTTGACCGCAATAGATGTATGATGGTGTTTGTGCCCATGAGTAGACATGTAATGCCTTGGCACCGCAACAGCAAACACTTTGCACTATTTGTTTTAGGCATCTGCAGGGCAAGGAGACAGCAGAGAGAGTTTTGAGGATCCCAGTCTGACACAGATGCTGGAAGTTCCCTAAAACAACAGGGATCTGTATGGTTTTAAACCCTTTATGCGTTTTAGCTTTAGATTAGGTGAAGGGGCTTTTCCATGACCAAAGCTAGCTATACATGAGACTAGGCTAACAGTACTTCCTCAGAGGAAAACTGTGTTAGATAAATATGATGATGAGAGGGATTGCAGTAATGCTGCCTATAAATGCATAAAGTACTTAAAGATGCACCCTGAGCCATCTGTATGTTGGGTGAAGTGACCACGTATGAGCTTTGTTGGTTTGCCAAGGGTTTTGCAACCACCGAGGGATGCAGTTTTACAACTGCAAGCTGTGACTGTGGTTATGGGGGAAGGCTGTGGGAACATTTATCCAACTTACACACAACAGAAACAACAGTAAGAACCCTTTACTGAGTGCAAGGTTTATTTTAACACATGCAACATACATTTATTCTTAAAGGAGTTAACTCATTTACCTCCTCTGCAGCATCATAGCTGTATTTTACTGTGAAAACTCTGGCTCTTCCCCATCCCTGTATGCATTATTCAATGAGTTTGATCCCTCAGACAACATGTTAAATCAATCAGTCTTTTAAAATCAAAATATTCAATCTCAACATTTTAGCATGCACTTAAATATGTTAGGTACCAAACTTGGGGTGGATTTTTTTTATTTTTACATATGTTAGGCATGTTAGAGGTGTATGAAAAAAGGAGTTAGTGTAGGCTCAGAAGTACTGCAGGGGCAAAAGGATATAAGAGGGGAAGGAAGCATGCCATAGCTTGCACCTTCCCTGTTGGCACTGTCTGGTGTCATGCATGTTGCATTTGTCCTCCCTTTCATCTCTTCCTCTCACTGTGTTATTCCACCACTTTTCTTCTGCTCTTTGTTCTAATAACGCTCCCCATATGTTGACATCAATCACTGTGATGTGAATTACAGTCCTGTTGACATCCATGAAGGTTCTTCAGCCTGGGAAGTGGTACATGTGGGGTTTCCAAAGTAATTCTATTAAAAAAATAAAGGCTACAAATTACAATTGTCAACAAGCTGGGTTGATTTTAGGAGGAAGATGTTTTCCGATTAAAGTGCTAAGTTGTTTAATGAAGCAAACAACCCGGAGTTATGGGGGTGGGAAAGGATGCTAAGTAATCTGGCAGTGGTGGGAGAGGCTAAAAGAGGACACAGAAGTAATGAGGGTCTACCTCTACCGAAATCTTTGTCGCACAGTGCTCAAGCCCTGAGTCTTAAAATTCTGCCTGAAGATGTGCAGGAATGCATATATCTTCTGTTGTATCAATCTGAGGGTGAACCATGATCCTCACTGATTTCATGTTGAAGGGTGTGGTGGGTTGACCTTGGCTGGATGCCAGGTGTCACCAAGCCGCTCTATCACTCACCTCTTCAGCAAGACGGGTGGGGAGAAAATGAGATGGAAAAAAACCTCGTGGGTCAAGATAAAGGCAGTTTAATAAAAAAAACAAAAGCAAAGGCTACACACAGAAGCAAAAAAAGAAAACAAAAGATTTTATTCTCTACTTCCCATCAGCAGGCAATGTCCAGCCACCTCCTGGGAAGCAGGGCTGCGGCATGTGTAGCGGTTGCTCTGGAAGACAAACGTGAATAACGAATGCTCCCCCTTCCTCCTCCTTTCTCTTCGCTTTTATGGCTGAGCTGACATCATATGGTATGGAATATCCCTTCAGTCAGTTCAGGTCAGCTGTCCTGGCTATGTCCCCTCCCAAGGTCTTGCCCACCTCCAGCCTACTCATGAGGGGGAGAAAATATTGGAGAGACAGCCTTGATGCTGTGCGAGCACTGCTCAGCAGTAGCTAAAACACTGGTGTGTTATCAACACCTTGCTAGCTACCAATGCAAAGCACAGCACTATGAGGGCTGCTGTGGGAAAGACTAACTCCACCTCAGCCAGACCCAATACAAAGGGACTGAAATTTCCCAAGTGGAGGCAGCTGGTTTGAAACTGCTCATTTCCACTTAGTGGCTGCTTTACGTCGCCCGAATGCAGCAAACAGGACAGCCAGTGGCACCACTCAGTATGTCTCAGCAGGAGCGAACCACCCTCTGATATGGGCTGCTCCTTCTTTTCAGGCAACACCTGAGTCCAGCACTGAGAGGTACTATGGGAGAGAGACCTCTGACCTTGGACACAGCTGTGTTGGGGGTCTCCAAAATGGGAGCAGCCCATTTCTGTCAGGGCTTGAGCTCCCCCTTTTTCTCCTCTCTTCTTGCCTTTTACGTCCCACTGCCAGTGCTTCATTTCTGCCCTTTGACCACTATGAATAAAAGGAGTGTCACTGACACTAGGAATTGGGTGGGAGCAATAGACAGCAATGACCTAAGCTTTGCACACATTATACTTTTTACCCGCAGTCATGTTGCAGCAGCTCCCATTTACTGGCTTTCCAGTCTCCAGCAAGCAAGAAAATGTGCCCCAGACACATCTCTTATCAATACAGAGTGAGAAGTGATTTGTCTTACCCCACATAAAACTCAACTGCTTTGTATTTAGCGATAACTTTAAACGTCATCTGACTCAGAGGTGTTTTGTAAAACTCCATTTCCATGTGAAAACTCATGGTGTCAGCTAAGGCTTAGTTGTGCAGGATTTGCTTCTCTTACCTTTGCTTAATGCACTGATGCCAGAGACCGGTGCCAGCTGACAGGCTGGGGGATGGGTGCTGCTATGCCCATTTTTATTTCCATTTTATTGTCTGCAAACCTGTGCTGGGCCAGGGGAAAAGCTGGTTTGCTTGGGGCTCTCATAATACACTGTATTTCACTCTGCTTTCCAGAAATAAGAAATGCAATGGCTCTCTCTTCTTTGAACATTGTAAGAGTGTATCCATAAGTATGAGAGCTAATTCCAAGACACGTAAGTATTTCAAATAACATAAACATATTTTAAACTTAAATGTATTTAAGTTCTTAAATACATGACCTAAATATATTTCAAATATGACATAACTGTGCAGCTGCTATATTAATGTACCTTACCAAAGGGGAAACAAAGTTGAAAAATTTTGTTGCTCACAATTTTTTCTGATCCTGGGAAGACTCTTCTCCTACTCCAAATGTTCTTGTCATCACCCAGGGAGAAGTATTTCACATACCAAGAAAGTCAGCTGGAAAGAGCTGTTGTGATTTTTCACGAGGAATTTCTTGTGACATGCACTTTGTGGAAAATCAAAACTCATGTTTTCTTTGCTTGGTGTGTGTGTGGGGGAAATTCATTGAAAATGAAAAATGTTCCACCAAAAGTGTCCAGGTTTGTCTTTCAGGTGCGCCTTCAAAGCCTAGAAAATTTTAAGCGAAAGGAAAATGTCTCGATTTTTAAATTTTTAAGGTTTAAACACCTTTTTTGGAAACCAATCAATATTTTTCAATTGGTTTTGTATATCGACCCTGAACACAAAGCTATTGTCCAGTGACAAAACTATATATCTGCTCTTGCTAGTGGCTTTTGTGTGTGGCAAGGAGTGAATAAACAGCTTTGATAAAGAAATGGAGTTCCTTAATAAGACCACTCTTACTGGTACTCATGTATATTCATTCTTCTCATTACTTCAAATGAATGCAAACAAGTCACGTCAGAGATTTTTTTCTAAGTTCTTAAAGCTCAGAGATACAAGGTACAAGAAATTGGAACAAACACAAATTAAAATGCAGGGAGGACTCTGAATATATGTCTTACATTATACAGTGTCATATAATTCCAAGGAAAAAGCTGAAGGAAAAAATTAAGACAAATTTGTCAATATGGGGATGGGAATAAAACCTTAATCTCATTACTAAATTCATCACATCTATTGACTTATTGCAAAGATTCATTGTCAGAAGAAATTAGCCTTCTGCATAAGCCCAGTCTTCTGTGAAGCTTTTAAATATGCAACAGTATTAACCCCACTCTTACATATCTGTGTATGAGCTGCTTTAACAGGGAGGGGCTTCCCGGTAATCAACTGTACTTACACTTTTATTACTATCTCTCAGGTCTTGAGGACATTAATTTTTAGGTAAGCTGTTAGGTGAACCAGCTCTACTTGTGTATCTGCAGAAGAAAAAAAGTTTTTTCTCAAAAAATATGTCCATTGTACATATCCACAAGAACTTCACTCTAAGGGATCTCAAAGTATGTCACAAGTTTCAGTCCTGATTGAGGCAAGCATCCCATTTGGGATCCTCTCTGCAAACAGGCAGCAGTATGTGTTACGGGGCTTCTGGAGTTCAGACCTACACATCTAGGACAAAGAGGACGTGAAATTAAGGGGATAAACCAGCGGTAGAACCATGCTGGCAAGAGAATATTTCTGTTCTGTGTTTTTCTAAGCAGGTGTTCACTGAAGAGCTAGCCCAAAATCTTACCCCAGGGTTGCTCTTAACCCTCCCCTTGTCACAGTGAGAACCTCTCACCCAAGTCAGGTGGGCTTGTCCAGGGCAGTAGGCTAAAATGTGGTCAATACTTTCAGCATGACCGGAGACTCCGTTTTGTGTTGCACGCCAAGACAAAAATCACTCCACGCTCATAACACTCCAAAATGAGCATGCAGTGCACTGCAATGTGTTTGGGAAGTTGGATCATGTCTTCCATGGTCCCTTGGGCAATAACCCAACGTTATTAAAACCCAATGGTTTTGAAAGAGGGTAGATTCAGACTAGATGTAAGGAAGAATTTTGCTATGATGAGGATGGTGAAACACTGGAATGGGTGCCCAGCGAGGTTGTAGATGCCCCATCCCTGGAAACATTCAAGGTGAGGTAGGACAGGGCTCTGAGCAACCTGATGTAGTTGAAGATGTCCCTGCTCACTGCAGGGGGGCTGGACTAGATGACCTTTAAAGGTCCCTTCCAACGCAAACCACTCCATGATTCTATGACTCTAAGAACCATAGCATGGTTCTGATAGCACACAGAAACCACAAAAATATCCCCATGAAAGGCAGGCATGTGCCCGGAGCAGCGTGGCTCCACTGAAAACCCAACTGCTCAGGTCACACTTCAGTACTTTGTACCCTCTTATGCCTGAATGAGGGTAACGCTGGTGCCACTCGCATGGCTCGACCCTTTGGTGATGACACAGTATGTGGGTGCAGCCATCATCGCAGGGCTCAGTCTGGGTAGCCCCACTCTTGGCAGGGGGTATAAGCACAAATGCTGTTACTTTACCACCCCAAAGCAAAGCAGCTCCATGCACCAGAGGTGCCCAGGCCCCTGCTGCCTGCTCCTAGGGGGTGCAGAGGGGGATGCATACCCAACATTTGACCTACACTTTTCTTGACACTAACGATGCCTAGTGTGTTTTTTCTCCAGGCACCCAGCTATGAGCAAATTGTTCCTGGTGGCAAAGCGGTGCACCCTGGAACTTTGCAGCGAGGACAGGGAGGCCCGTAGCCCATCTCTCCCTTTGTAAACTTGTTGGCTGCAATTTAGTGATTGCAAAGATCAAGTACGAGCCAATCGCCACAAAAGCATTCTGATAGAATCCGACAGAAGTAATTAATTAATTAATTAATTAAAAAAAAACCAAACCAGAACAAAACCCCCCAAAAAACTATGCAGGAAAAACTTTGCAGATGTAAGGAGAAGAGTTATCTATAATTCAGTTATTAGTGGCCAGAGAGGAGGTGCATCTCACATGAGATCGCATAATTAAAAGTTGGCTACTGAGGCTGCCCCAGGCGATTACCCATGACTTGTGTCAAATTTTCAGGTGTTTAAATTACAGCCAACGGCTCTGTCCTGCCTGTTCGGAATGGCCAGCCGCAGAAGGGAATTCTGCCCCTTCGGGAATCTGCCCTGCGTTTCCAAAGGGCAAAGATTTATAACGCGCCATTCAGATTTATGCCGTCCCACGACGCCCGGCACGTGTGCCGCCGCAGCACGGCCGTGGTGCCACGAGCAAATGTCTCCCCGGCGTTGCCGATGCCCCGGGAAGGAAGGGTGGGAGGCGGGAAGGGTAGGATGCTGCTGCCACCGGCGGTGCCGTCTACCCAGCGCGCCCGCCGGGGTGAGGGTGCCGGCGGGCCTCAGCCGCCCCGCGCCGGGCTCCGCCGCAGTGGCTATCACCACGTGGCTTGCTCTCCTACAGAGCACAAGGGCAGAAATGCCTTCGAGCCCAGCGGCCGGGCCGCCCAGGTCCCTAAACCCGCGCTGCCCCTCGCAAGGGCTGCTCAGGGAGCGGCGGAAGCTGCCGGCCCCCCCCGGGAAAGGCGCGCCGCGCTCCGCCGGACCAGGCCCTCCATCGGCGGCCCGTCCGCAGGAGCGGCCCGGGAGAAGGGGCTTCAGCGGGCGGGCAGCGGCGCTTGGGCGAGGTGGCCCGCGGCGTTCGCCCCCCACGCCCCACCACGCTCCCAAAGGCCGGCGGCACACCNGAAGCGGGATCCGCGTCCCCGACACTGCTATGCCAACTGAACTCTCCCGGGCCGTGAGAATGCACGCCATCTCCGACCTCCACTCCTCCCTCACCCTGCGACTCCTCAACAAGGGGCCCGAGTACCTCCGCAGGCAGATGGAGGCAGGCAGCCCGGGCAGGAAGAGTGCGGTGGAGAGGCTGGCGGCCGATAAGGCCAAGTACGTAAAAAGCCAGCAGGTCATCGGCACCAAGCAGGAGCCCGTCATCGTGCTTAGCTCAGCCTCAGAGAGCGGCAGCGAGACCTGTTCGCTGGAGAGCAAAAAAATCAGCAGGGACTTTGGCAGAGGGAAGGGCGCGAAGCCCCTGGAGCTGGCTAAGGCGGTGTACTCCTGCCGTGCCCCCCTGCAGCACGGCCCCCCCATAGCCAGGCGCAGCACCCCCAAGAGGCAGATGCGGCCGGATTCCCTGGTGATTTACCGCCAGAAATGCGAGTTTGGGAGAGGTCAAAGCCAGGACAGCTCACGGGGGAGCTTGGTGAGGAGGATCTTCCAAGGGTCCGTCAAGGAGAAGCAGTTGGCTTCCCCTGAGATGCCCAGAGTCATGGAGTACACCGCAGCCACCGAGAGCAAAGAGCCTCTCTCAGCAAAACATGGTGACCATGAGCCGAGCAACCACGGAGCGGAGGAAACCGTCGTCGCTGTGAGCACCGCAGCCCCAGGGGTATGTACAAAAGAGCATGAGAGACCCTCAAAACCGAGTACACCTCCTGAGGAGGTCAAGGAGGTGAAGAGGAGAGGTGTCCATCGCTCCCAGTCGGACATCAGCTCTCGCTACTCCAAGTCCTTCTCTGAGTTTGATACATTTTTCAAGTACTGTGGCCTGGAGCCGGAGGTCATCGAGGATCTTGGGAGAGAGAACTTCTCTGTGGTGTCCGATAATGTCTCCTTCAAGATCCGCAGCATCAGCGTGGCAACATCCGAGAGCGACTTCACTAGGCACAGCGGGGACGAGGGGCTGCTGGAGGACGAACTGACAGAGCAGGTCCCGAGCAGCACCTCCGTGATCGAGCGCAACGCTCGGATAATCAAATGGCTGTACACATGCAAGAAAGCCAAGGAGGCTAACAAGGTGATCCAGGAACTGGCATGATGGCTTCTTTCAGCGTTCCATTGCAGCCTGGTGAACTCAAGGTGTGTGCAAAGCCTTGCCCTGTTGATTTATATATTTCTCTTTGCTCTTTAGCAAGCTGTTGACTTTTCTTAGTTTAGTTTAGTCTTTTCATGAAGGGCAGAAGGAAAATGTGTTTTGTATGCTACATGTTCCAGTATGGCCTTTTTGCAGAGCAGAAATCCGTGTCATTACAAAAAGCAAAATACAAATACATGCATGCAGCTTGCCAGATTTAGATCAGACCCCCCACGTGAAATTGAAGAGTCCGTGTCTATGAGGGATGTCTGTCCTTTGCAGATTCCTGCTTTGTAAATAGCTTGTTTCCTCCAATTTCTGCTTTATTAAAAGCTAGGAAAAAACTTGGAAAAGTATTCAGCCCTTAATTACAGTTGCTTAGATAACAGACTGAACTGAAACTATTACTAATTAGGAGTACACTGCATTTCTGCTACACCGCTGAAACTATTACTAATAAGGAGTACACTGTATTTATACAATACTGCTACAGTTTTCCCATCCTTACTCTCTCCCTTCCCCTCATACATAGGCACCCCCAAGTATCAGGAAAGCAAAGCTGAGTCGGTGCTCCTGCTAGCAATCTTATTTTCCCCACAGCTTTCTGTTGCGACCATGAAAGTTTGCTCCAGGTGACCCCCTAGGTTTTCACAGGCTTGAAGTTTTCCGTCCTATTTGACTGTCGTGGATTTGGCTCTTCTGAAGTGGGTTTTGCCGTGCGGTTTGGCACCGGTAGCTGGAAATCAGTTGTGTGGTTTGCCTTGGTTATAGAGGGGTACTTCACTGTTTTAAACTAAAGATAATTAATACAAAGATGTGGCATCTAGGCTTGGAAATCAATTACTTCCCAGACAGAAGCAGAACAAATTTAGCCCTGGTAAAAGCCGATAGCCTGGTTTTAATAAAAGCTGTGTTTATTTTGCATCTGATCTCCTGAAAAAGAGCTATATTCGTGGGGCCTTTGGTATTGATGATCTAGCAGATAACAGTTTTTTTCTTCTTCCAATACATGAAGCCCTTAGGGTAAGTACCGCAGCTTACAGTGTGGTATTTAAAAATTGCATGAGCAGATCCTGATGTGAAGGATTACCTGTATATTTTCTGACAGTTTGTAATTGGTGCGTGAGAAGAACATCTTTTAGTGTAGATACAGCCGTTGGTAGAGGGTGTGGGCCTTATGAACATGGGGAAATGTAGTGCTTGAGCCTCTTTCCTGTGTAGATGCGGGGCTGTCGCTCCCGATTCCTTTAATCCATATAATGCAAACAATCCATTTACTTACTTGAAATAGGTTTTAATTATGTGAAATTTGGATCACTTTTAAAATTTGGATTTTTCTCCAAAGCCTATTTTCTTCCTGCGAGTTGAGGGAGGAGGAAGGGAGACAGAGCCATTTTCACACACACATTTCAAGCCCTTGTAGATAAGAACGGTTGTCAGGTATCCGGCTGACAATGTAAAGAAGTGTTGTGATGTGACAGATCCTTTCCCAAATTACCTTAGAGAGAAGAAAGGGCTCTGCTGAGCTAATCGTTTCTCCTTGCTCATCCTTCTGTGATAAAAGGCAACGGAGATACACAAAACACAATGATGCAGGTGGCGGTTTGTGAAGCTTGTTGCAGCTGTCGACCTTGCTAAACGCAGAGGATGGGAGGCAGATTTCACCGCAAGCAGGAGCCCGGTAACAAGAACAACGGCATTTCCATGAAGGAAAACAAAATAAAGCTTTTTTCCAGGGGCTGAGCCAGTGTAACTTCGCATGGGCTTGGCCAATGACTTTTTTTTTTGAACATGTGAGACAAAATGACAGTTCATAGCACATAGCCTAACAGGGTGGTGGAAAGACCTCCATGAAGTAAACAGCAATTTTATTCAACTATATGGTCATTCTGCAGCAATTCTAGTTCCTAGAACAAGGGAGTGCTTTACACTGGCAGCAGTTTCCTCTGGCACCAAAATGTCTGGAAACACTAATCCAGAGGGTCCATGTTATAAACCTGATTTTAAACATACTAGGGCTGACTCTCAGCTGATAGACCTCAGTAGTAGGGCTGTGATTGTTTCCAGGGTAATTTCTGAAAACCGAGAACGTACTTACCATTTAGGCCACAGACCCAGGAGGTTCAGAAAGGTCAGCTAAAAATGCCTGTACACAGCACCCGGAATGAAGGACAAGAGACATCAAGAGTTACCGTTAAGTTAAATTTTACATTTACTGGGCAGAATTTAAGCTGAGAGTGGCTATCACCACGTGATCACGAGATGAGTCCTGCAGTTCTGATCAGATGTTAATCTTTTCTTTCAGTCCTACACTTTCTTTGACAATGCAGCATCAGGTCAGATGGCTATGTGTTTTCACTATATCCACGTATTTGGCTCTGTTTAGTTTGCTTACTGGTGATTAATGGGCAGTGGACTCCTGCAAGCTAAGGGAAACCTGCTGCACAGGGGAGTGATGTGCTCTCCCTGGCGCTCCAAGGCATGTCCTTGAAGGCACCTCATTTTACACAGAGGCTTGAAAATTGTTGTACCTTCTTTGGAAAAAGTGGCAGAAACATGTTTTCTAAAATCCAGCATTCATTACACGTAAAACACCTTTCAAGAACTGCAGGGCTTTTATGGGCCGGTGATCATCCCATTCATATTTTATGTTCTCCGTTTAATTTTTCATGAGCTCTCTGGGACCTGGTGGGAGACCAATTTAAAAAACCCCAGCTATTTAAAGGATCAGGTTCCCTAACATGTTCCATCAGAGGGATGATTGCAGAGTCCGAACGTGGGTGGTGAGCTTCAGAAAACCAAGGTCCTTAGCAAGATGGGCATTGCTGCTTCACGGTGGGATGTTGCCTGGATTCACCTCTTTAGTTCAGCTCCTCTCGCTGTCAGTCCTGCTTGACTCTACGAAGGGAGTTCACTCTGCATCCTCCTTCCTGTTTTGAATCAAGATTATTCAGCCTTGAGTTTCAGCACCATTCTTAAATGGATGTTCATTATTTGAGTGGAAATCTTCTGGGAGGGGAATTTAGTATGTTGGCAATAGCCAGAAGCAGCTGAATAAAAGCTTTAGAGTATCACTTCTTGCTTGTCTGATATGATAAATAATAAACGACGCTTCTTTTTCCTCTTTCTTCAGAATCCTTGACTTGGAAGTTGAACAAAACCAGTCACAGGAAGAAACTCTTCCCTCATCTGGCTCATGACTACTTTGTCCAAGTTTAGTATTTTATTATTGCCTCCTACCCTCGCCCCATCCCCTGGCAGCCTCAGCCTTGTCACAAGCGCAAGGGTGTCCAAGAGCATGATGACAAGCAGAGATTGTGAACTGTGCCCCAGCGAGGCAGCGGGAAACAAAAGCTCCTGGGAAAGCGAAGTGTGGCGGCAGCTGCCATCCATGATAATATTCAGCATCAGCTCACCGCCCCAGGATGCCATTCCGGGCTGTGACAGAAGGTCTGTGTTGTGCACCCGTCTCTTTCCAGCAATGAATTTGTCAGCAGGGATGGGGGGAGAAAGTAGGAATGAAGTGGCATTGACCTCTGGGTCAGGCGTTTCCTTGCAGGCAGACAGGCTCCACCTGGACCTTCAAAGGCTCTGTCTTACCAGGGCTGTTTGACCAAGGGCTCATCCTGACATCATTAGATGTTATTTGCTCCGCTGGTGAAGACTAACTGTGGCAGCTTGATCTAGGATACTGGGCAAACATGTTGTAAGCTAAATCCCTGCCAAGGTTCTCTTTCTCTGAGAGTATTCAAGCCAAATTGGACTACCTTGTATCCGTCTAGTTTGCTCTGTCATGCAGCTTGCTCAGCCAGTGGGGAGGAATAGCCTTTAAAACCCTGCCCAAAATCTTTTCAGGACCACGGTTCCAAGAAACAGGTAGTCAAAACTGAGAGAGGGTTTTGCGTTGTTACTGCCTTGCTGCAGAACAGTACAATTCACATGTACATAAGCTCCTCCACTTTGTTTGCAATATGTTCCCAATTCTGACATTGCAAACATTGCAGAGTTTGGCAGCTTGTGGTTTAACACCTTAAATTTTATGAGTGAGCTGTGAGTGAGCAGCCGGCTTACAGAATCACATTAGGAAACTACCCTAGGCTGTGTAAGGCCACACTTCCCTAGCGTGGGTCTGGAGTAGGGCTGTGCTGGGGATGTGCAGGACAGCATCCCTGTGCTACAAAGCAAGAAGGCATGTTAGGGCACAGCCATACCAGGTAAATACCCTGATGGGATGAGACACCCAGTGTAGACAGCACCTTACTCAATATCACCAATAAAATGCTTCATTTGGACTGCCCGAGCTAAACATATTTTAAAAACTGATGAAAAGTACTTTAGATGCTCACTGTAGTGAATGGAATTTGCTGGCTGTGCCTCAAACACTTACCCCAATCTGTCATTGCTTGCTAGAAAATGTCTTGCACCAAAGCATTTCTCTGTGGACATTGCAAACCACAAAAAAAAAATATGCAGGAAACCCCCAATCAAAGCCAAAACCAGTTCCCCTTTCAGTTGCACCAATGCCCATCTGTGAGAGCTGCCCCACTGGCGTAATGCTGACTTGGCCCAAGGGTCCTGCAGGGGTTAAAAGTTTACTTTGTGTTACCATGAATGTGGCGTGTGGCTTACCTGGCTGCCAGACCTGCAGCGTGAGGAGTCCAGAAACACCAGCGTTCATTCTCTGCATTCCTCCTGCCCACACTGTGGCAGCTCCTGCTGCTGCCTCTCCTGGGCCAAAACAGCTGCCAGTGCAGCTAGGTGGATGCCGAGCTCAAGTGAGCTCTTGAGTTGTGTTTCTCAAGAGTTTGCTACTCTTGGTAAATACATCTGGAGGAGTGGAAAGGGCGAGTGTGAGCGGCGACGATTCAATAGAATATCGGTGGTAGGAGGAACGGTTGCCTATTTTAACCTACGCCAACACTGTGCACTGGAAGAGTTGCCCGTGAAGCACTCATCAAGCAGTTTAGTTGACATCAATTAAATTCACAGCAAGATCATCTGCCTTGCATTTCCATGTGTTTTTAATGTGCTTGTCAGTCCCTGGATGGTTACTTATCAATTACAGCAACAGTTTGGGAATGCAGGGCATTTGTCTTTGCTTTCTAGTGTTATGTACTAAGGTCTACGTGTCTGAAGTTGTTGAGTTAGATAACAATTCCAGATAAAATAATTGTTGAACCTGCTTTCCAGCTGGGAGAAAACTAAATAGTTTGCATGAGCAAGCTTCTGCAAACTTAGAGGGAAGGTAGTACATAGGGATATTTTTGTTAAACAATGAGATTTCCATGTGTATTTGTTACATTAATATTAAAGGATGATTCTCAGAAAACTCCAACCAAAGATGCTGCTAATACGATATGATTTATGTACTTAAGGTGCAGGTTTTTAAGGGAAGCAGTCTTGGTTTGTTAGTCAGGAACACAACCTGCTGTATCTGTTCTTTTCATGCTCACTTTGCAAGGTGCTGTACCACATAAATATTTATATGCTTTTGTTAGAGCTAAGGATTTTTGCATTACAAATCTATGCCCCACCACAGGAGAGGAGAATTATTTTGTTTTGCTTCCAAGGAAATTTTTGGTTTAATTTTCAAATTTCTGTTTGTTTTTGCTTTGTTAGTTGAGCACCTCTTGAAAGTTAAGATGAAAGATACGTTGGTCGTGAGTTTTCAGTGTTAGAAAGAAATATGTTTAATTTGCTTGAAAGTACTGAACATCAGCCTTTCTCAAAATCAGTGAAGGTTTTGTGGCAGAGGTTAGTGAAATCAGAACTGGCCCCATTCCGAATATGTTTTTAATCCCCCTTTTTGTCTTTATGAACAGTTCAGTTATGGTGACTTTCCACACTGATATGTAGCAAAATTTCCCTGGCTTTGTTCGGACTCTCATAGGAACCCCAAGCTTTTCCAGGTATCATTTACTTCAGAGATGATATGAACCTATCTAAGGTCTTTCCCTGATAAGCTTTAGATTCTTTTCATTTAATGATACCTTTTGGGTAAGCTAATAACCTACCTTTCCTAGTATGCCAGAACAACAGTAGATGGCAATCCTTCTTTCTCCATACTTCTTGGGAATGGGTAATTCAGGGCTGTTTTCCAAAGAGTGGGAGCTCTGGGCTTCATTCAGATCCTGTTACTGTTACATTTAAAGACTTTTCCTTCTTTCTGCTGGGTCTTTCAGTGATACCCCTCAACATGCGAAAAACTTGCTAATGTTAGTCACTACCTATCTTTTTCCCCAAAAAATTCTCAAGATTTTTTTTTTTTTTAGTATTTGATGATAAAAGACATGCTTTGGAAGGGGTGACATTTTTTCAGCTTTAGGGATAAACTGTGGTAAAGCAGGCCATTGTGGTATGAACAGAAGTTTTAGCAATGGAATTGGGTTTCCAGTCTTTTGGGAGACCTAAAACCGGGGCTGAGGGCAAAGACAAGTCATAAATTGAATGATTTTACTTGACTAGAACTATGTAAACTAAAGTAGTCAAATAGAGTGCAAGCGTGCAGTGCTAACTGCTGTTTACACCCAAGTGTTTCAAGGTGCTCCAACGCTGTGGCAAGGGGCAATGTCCGCAGCTGTAGTGTTGACAGGCGAAAGGTACGAAGTCTGTTTTTTATGGCCTGGAAGCAAGTATTTGCCATAAAGGCATGAGACAGAGACTGTAATCCTTGCAATGTATTGTAAATATTACTGTACAGAAATCTTTAAGTAAGAAATACAGACTGTTCTATAATATGTTTATTACTTTTCTATGGGATATAAGCCCTCATGTGTTATGAAATCAGCCAAACGTTGTATCGATGGGGATTAAGTGGAAACTTTCTCCTGGGAGCAGGTTGTCCTGTCATTGACTCCTGTTAAGTTTCTTGCATCTGCTTTTGAATCCTTTGAAATGGAGTACTGGTCAGATCTGGTGTGGACATTTCCAAGTTGCTATTTTTATATTCCTGAGAAAGAACCTGTGTACTATTGAATGCACACAAATAAAAATACCACTCTGAAAGTTAATGTTTTTTTTTGAAAAAGTACACTTTTATTTTGCTGTATCCATTAGGGTACTATTATTTTAAAATTAGAAACTCAGTAGGGAATTCTTTGTAAGTGAGGCTGATATTAGACTGTGAGCATCTGAAAGCATGATGCTTCCCTAGGCCATATCCAGACCCCTGGCTGAGAGCTTAGGCAGGGAATCTTGTAAGGAGATGGCACTCATGATAACTGTTAGCTCTTGATATCAGTAAATTTGAAATACACGAGGCTAGGGCTGTTCCATGATATTTTAGTACTTTTCATTTCAAAATACGGCTGAAAAGATAGATAGGGTAGGGGTTTTTTTCCAGACTTTGGTATTATATTTGGGCTTACTCACTGTACTGCAGGCAATACTGCATTCATCACAGGCAGTGTCCAAAGCAGCAGGGAGTTTGAATTTCTTCTTGGAAAAACCGTATCTCCAGAATCTTATTAACAAGCTGTTCTTCCATAGGAACAACTCAATATATGATGCTCATTCCCTGTGTGTGTATTTTGTGAAGAAAGCAGCAGAAATAATGGTTGCGTACAGTGAGCTTTTACCATTGGTCTCTACCAATGTTGAATAATTATCATTTTGGTATGGTCTAACCTGCTTAGCCACAAGCATTTCACCTACCAGCATTTGAATGCAACTGGAGGTAGAGTTAACTGATGCTTGCTGTGCAGACTAAGCCCTTCCATCAAAACCCAAGAGCAACTTTATCATGTGTAGCCTTCCCCACACAAGCCCTGGGTGACCTGTGTGAGTGCAAGATACAAAGCAAGTCTGGAAAGGGCTGACAATTTGTGTGTCCCCTGTACTACGGGGGTTAATCTCCCATAGCAATACTTCACTAGTATTGCTGCCTTAGAGAGGAATGAGCCACCATAGCCTGTGAATATCCTTGGGCTGCAGCCCAGCTTAGCATTTAAGAACATCATTCTTAAGTCATTTTTCACATAGCACCTTTGTCCCACATTTTATGAAGTCCAGTGGATTTCTTCCAGAAATAATGATTTGCAAGCTCCTGTTCTTGGACTGTCTGGTGCAAGCGACCTCTTAAAGTCCACAGCTTACTGATTCACTGCTTCTCTTTTGATTCATCTCTGGGTAGTAAATAGGTGTTGGAAAGAAACTCCGCAAAGATCTAGTAACTGAAAAAAGGCCATTTCAGGTGTTTTGTAGATGCTGGTGCATTCTGAACACAGAACTGCAAAAGTACTTAGAATCTCCAAGAGCTTTTGGCAAAGAACGGTCTATGTCCACAACAGACGAATAAGCAAATACCAGGCTTAGCTTTACCCTGCAAAGAGATGCCTCCAAATATGGGGCAGGTTTAGTGATTGGGCTGTATTTATCCTGAATTTATCCTGTGGGACCAAAGGGGACTATATCAATTCACTTAAGGGAATGTTGCAGAGAGAGGTGATAGATGCCCCAGCCCTGGAAATAAAATGGGCTTAGAAAGGACCACTCAGCTCATTTGCAGGCAACGATGTAACAGGTGACTTAGTCCAGGGAGGTCTCCATGACAAAAGGTGTCAGAATTTTGATCATTTACACTTGCCAAAAAACTGGTGATATACCAGAAAAATGAACAGTATCAGCAAAAACCAACATCCAGATCAAAGCGAGTTACATATATCCATCTCCAGAAATCAGCCTAGCTCCTAAAAGAACATAAAATCCTGTAGAATTAGTTTGCAAGTTTGTAGGGGAGTTGGGTTGCCTTGGCAGTTAATATGATTAAAAAGATCTAAGAGCTTTGGTTGTTTGGGTTTCACAGTTTGCCTCAATAATCAAGAGCCCCAAGGAAGGACCAGTTTTATGTTCTTTTTCATAGGCTGTAGCAAGAATCAGAGGGTAGCAATCATTGACAGTTACCCACAAAAACATGTGATTATTCATCAGGTGATGATTAACGTAAGAGTGCCGAACCAACCAGAGCCAAGATTTACTCATGCACAAAGAGGCAGGCACAGCTAAGCACACTAAGGGGAATGCAGCTCTTCCTCCTTCCTGTCAACCCAACCTCTTCTTACATCACTGTTTTTCTCATTGGTGAGTAGGAAGTCTTAACCACTTCCACGATTATTCATCGGTTTGAATTGCTCATCTTATGCCCTCTCTCGACAGCCCCTTCCTGTGTTTACCTTTCCACTGAACTCATTCATGTGCCAGCTATTCTATCTATCCTCATTCTTGTACAGTCTCTTTTTCTGAATAATGTTTCCAGTTAGGTTTTACATCCTTCTGCTCAATCTTTATCTGCCCCTACCCCAAGAAAACTAAAAACTAAACATGCAAACAGTCAAGAAATGAATGAGTTGCATAGTTAAGCAGAGGCTTACTAGATTAGAGGACAATTCTCCAGTCCTTTTTCATGTACATAGGTCTTTCTGTATAACTTAGTATATTGTTTTTCATTGTTTTCTTCTTTGATACTTGTTTGTAATGTCACCCTTGGCTTGGTTTTAGGTCTTTTAGACGGTAAGTTTCTCAGAGCTTTGGTGTGACACTTTATTTGTCTGCAAAGAGCTCTGAGCACAGCTACTGCAAAATCAAATGCCAAATCACAAATCTTTTCATGGTGAAGTATAGTTTAAACCTTCTAGGAACTTCAGTGCGGCCAAATAAAAAGAATATCAGGCCAGTGAAAGCAAATTAGGCAAGCTTTGCAGGAACAGGACTGAAAAAAGAAACGCACCTGAAGCAGTTCTGTGTCAGACCCAGCACAGCAAGGTATCTCTTGAACTTGGAAAGATGCAGCTCGCCCCTCATTTCTTGAGGACCGGCCCTCACTCAACATCTATTTTCTGCAGGAAAGTAAATTTAAGAAGCAGTTTATCGCACACAAAAGTCAACCAACATCAGTGACGTAGTCTATTGGGTTCACCCGTAAACACAAGCTGAGGTGATTCTCTGGGCATCTACTGGGTTTAAGAGCTCCCCCAGATCTGCCTCCATCTGCTGTGGTGGCAGTGAGAATAGGTCACTGTTCTTTCTCCCTGTTATAGAGTAGGATTCAATTCCTTGATGTCAATCACTATAAAGAGGCTGAAAATTGTGTAATTTCTGAGAATAAGCCTTCAGTGTAACCTTCCAAACCAGACTAACAGTCTGGAGGCTCCAATTTTCTTCATTTTTCAATTAATTAGATCATGTAACTTTACTACCCTACAGTTGTTGGAAGAAAGACCATCTCATTTCTCCAGAGCATATTCATAGGTCATCTTATACCGCTCTAAACCCATTGCAGAAACAAAGTGATTGGATGGTAAGAGGACTTCTTCTCGACCCACTGATATGAACTACCATCATGCACTATTCAGCAAGATGGTTTTCTTCCATGGCCACTTTGACTAAAATCCCCATTTACAGCTACTCATGCCTGATCTCAAACTATCACAAATAAATTCTCCTGATGTTCAAATATTTACAAAATAAATCAGTGTGGTTTGTATTATCTTAGCATCTTGTCTTACATGAGGACAGAAGCCAATATTAACAACAGTCCTCATATGTAAAACATTTGTACAAATGCTGGAGTACATAAAAATCTAACTCTGCTGATTAATCCACAGAACATAGAATAATCTGGCATATTTCTTATGAAAAAAATTAATATGGTGCAATAAAAAATTATGTCCTGTTAAATTCAAGGAAACAAGGAAAAATATTTTTTGGGAATGTTTAATTCCCAAAGTTGCATAATTTGAGTTATTTTCTGTCTTTCATTATGTGCATAACATGTAAATCCCACACTCTGAATACTTACCCATAGGTTCAAATAAACTAAACATGAAAAAGGGCTTCCAAAGTTATCAGCCCATTTTCTTCAGAGTACCCTAAGAAATGCATTTACAGCATATCTAATGGTTTAGCAGAGCTGGTAAGATCTGGGGAGATTGCAGTAAAATGCAAAAGGGATGATTCCTCACAGAATAAAACTTAGATTCTGCCTGCAGTTGGGAGGCACAGGAAACTGTTGCTTTAATTACAAGTATGGATTTAAATCTATTTATATTAAATTGTGAAATAAAATTTGTGAAATAAAATTTATTCAAAAGTGTTGCAAGCCGCCATGTGCACAGTTGTGCACAGCAGTCCTCTCTCTTTTCAATTCAAGTCAACTTGCCACAGGTTTCAGCTGAACAGAAAGCCAACTGAAAAGATTTGAAGTTCTGAAACATTAATTTAGCTGAGATGTGACCATGGAATGAGATGCTGCTATCAAATGTGATGGCCTTCAGCTGAGCTAGCTACCATCTATCAGCTACAGATCTAACCTCTGAAGTGTGCTGAAGTGCAAAATAAAACACCATGGCCACCTCCAGTCCTGCTTTAGTGATTCAGCACTTTCCTAGGCATCTTCTCAGGTTATTGTCCATGTAGCAGGAGGTGATGAAGGAGTGGGGACTACTGTGAAAGGAGGCCTGCTAGGAAGAGGGGGTGATTGACCTGGACTCTAAAACCCCTTATTAGAACTCACCCTCTCAACAGTAGCTGTATCAGCTTCAAGGTCCATGCACGTTGCATAAGTAGAATACATACCAGTAAGTTAAAAGAAGAGGATAGGGTTTCTTTTCATCTAAATGAATGCTCTGCCATTTCAAACAATCCTACATTTGTCTTTCTAAACAGACTGCAAATACACATTTCCAGCCTGAGTCCAGCTTAAAATGATTTAGCTCATTCCTAAATTAAAACAAATGCTGACCAAGGACTCCTGTACTTGTTCTCTATTGATTTCATTCAACATTCTTCTAGTTATATATCTTTTCAAGGTATACCTTGGTATATCTCTTATCTGGGTATATTTCTTTTCAAAGAAAACCTTTTCATGGTTCTGTAAACAAATTTATGATCCATATCAAAAACATCCAAACATTTAGGACTGGTTAGGTATTGAATCTGGACAAGAAACAGAAGGTCACCAGGTTTCCACTTTACGTT
This sequence comes from Scopus umbretta, assembly GCA_013400535.1. Taxonomy (NCBI): domain Eukaryota; kingdom Metazoa; phylum Chordata; class Aves; order Pelecaniformes; family Scopidae; genus Scopus; species Scopus umbretta. Next base: position 71,366 of record VZTL01005313.1, read on the forward strand.
TTGCTTCAAGCCTGGTCTTCATCCAGGTTCACCTTCCAGTGGAGGAGGCAGGAGTGCCATGAGGAACTTACGGTATGTGGTATGTCTGGCCATGGGTAAGTGCTGTGTTTTGTTGTAGGTGTATAGTATGTAGCTTGATAAGGTCCTGGACATGACTGCAAAACATAAACATTGCCTGGTAAAAGTATTCCCATTATTAAGAACCCTATGATGTTCATTTCCTGCAGCCTTCACAACCTTCCCTAGCACTTATGTTTGTTGTGACTAACTCAGCTGGAGACAAACTGATGGTGTCTGAACAGTCAGGATTACACCTTTGCCACTATGACCAAGGATGAAACATAAAGCAAAGACAACAAATTCCATCAGAGCAGGAAATAAACACAGGTGGTTCTGAGTGAAATCAAATGGGATGGTGCAATGGAAACACAAAATATTCAAACATGTACTCCATGGGGAGAAGTGTGTTGCATAGCAACAAATCCATCAGAAGTAAGAGCAAAACCAGTAGCTGAACAAGGAGGTGAAAATGAAATCAGTTCAAGAAGGATTCTCAAAAAATGAAAAACACAAGGAGTGAAGTGAACTGTAAAGCTCCAAGTCTGTGGAAAGAATAAGGTGTAGCTGTGATGATAGGCTTTTCAATTGCGTGGAGGATGCAAGAAAAATTCATCAGGAATAAGATGAAAAGTCACACTGATTATTTGAATAAATTATAGTCAGGATGGCTGACATGAGAATCAGTTTAATGAAGTCATAGGGAGTAGATACTGACTTTATATGATGTTTTGCTTTTCAGGCCCAAAGATTCTCAGTGTGCTTAATGAAGTAATTGATTCATTATTAGTAGTACCTGCAGACAGAAAGAGCTATGTGATACTGTAGTCAAGAAGAGGGGTGCTAAGCTATTTGGTAATAGCTTGAGCTATTTGAAATGGTGTAACATTTCAAAAGCACTCACAAGCTTTCAGAGTCATAATTCTCTTTATCGGAAGTATCTCAGAGCCAGTTTTACAAACAGATGCTGGTACTAAGGGTTCAGCCACATGACTCAGCTGTGGCAGCTGAACCTGCCAGCACTTGTCCTGTGAGCTGCAGTGACTGTCCAGCTGCATGCTCCTACCCTGCCCCAAATGAGAGGCGATGCAGCCTAACCTGTAGGTAGTTTACAGCTAAGGCATGTTGCTTTGTTATGAGGGCAGGCTAAACCAAACAATGTCCAGCAGCACAATACATCTCACCTAACTTTAACCCCCTAGCAGCTCTCTCTGCAGTCAGTGATTCATCCCATCTTTAGACAGATTTGGGCATGAGGCATGAATCGCTTCTGGAGCTACCTGTATTTCACCACTGATTACAGAGGGGGGACTAGGTGACTGGTTTAGGCTAGACTACTAACCTTTGGCCAGTTCAACTTAGACAAGAGCAATCCCACCCTCAGCTGATGCTCATAACTTGTAACACTGTGAATGCAGTGTCTGTCTGAAGCCATGAAGCCTACTGGGATTTTCAGAGAGGGGCTGTCATTTTTTTCAGTCCTTTATTGGGATAAAACATTTTGGTCAGAGTGGCTACTGTTCCTGAAAATCCCCACCAAGGTGTGGCTGGAAGAAGCTTCCGTTTGGTGAACCCAACATTTGTCCAAACTGCAGTTCCCTGGAAGAAACACTGCAGAGCCAACACAGTCATTGGCAGACAGTCCCAGTGTTCCAGAGAATGTCACGTTCCTCCAGGCTAGGTGGGGCTTGGGAAATGTGGCACCATGATGGTACCCTAACGTCAAGAGGAAGTGTAAAATGTGTGCTTAGTTCTTTAGGAATCAGCAAGTTAGTTAAAGATAAACTTAACATTTGGCATATTAATTCACTTCCGTGAGTGTGGCTGTCCAGAACAAGTTCTACATTGTCTGCTCCCCTCAGTCTCTTTTCTTAAAGTTATTTTAAACTCTCAACCCACAGTTTAAAGTGGTGCTAACTGAGCCGTGGTGACACTGGGTGTAACCCTTTGATAGAGCACAACACAGAAGACAAATCTGAAAGATCAAGAGGTGTGCTCCTATCTCAGAAAAGAGCTGGGTCTTAAGCCAAAAAATGAAGCAATTGGTAGAAAGGCAAGAAAAAGCAAGGCAAGGATTGATTACAACCACCTTTGTATTTTTTCAGAATGAAAGAGGAAAGAGCAGTTTGTGAAAACAATAGCAAAAGTGTTGAAAATCAGTGGGGGAAGGACGTGTGAGTCATTAGTGTACTTAAATCTAGATATTTAAATAGTAAGTCTGGTTAAAAAATTTCCAACAAAAATATTTCATAATGAAACTTGAGTTCTACTGAATTTATGTTTTTCACAAAAGTACTGAATAAAATCCACCCCTCCACCAAAAATTTTTTTTACTTTCCAACAAAAGTACAAATATATGAAAATCAATGTATCTTTGCCAGGAGGAACAGCCACAGATCAAAGCAAAACATGACATACATAGTAGAGGAAGCACAAAGTAGAGGAAGCAGTATGCCCAGAGCGTCTGGCACACATTGAAATATGCTCATTTTCAGAGTGGGATTTTTTT